>JAJFDH010000100.1:0-14587 GCA_028637635.1 Xylariaceae sp. X802 | reverse complement strand
GCTGCTGGGGGGGGGGGGGGGGTCAAAAGATGAAAAGTAATTTCATCGCCCCCCTGCCCTAGTAGCTAACAAAAAGATAAAGTGCTGACAGTCTTGTCGAAAATAAAAAAACAAATGTTGAACTCAAAAGAAAAGATCTCAAGCATAATAAGCTCATTGAAAGCAACGTCGGGAAAATACTCTCTGAACTACAAACCTATTCGAAAGAGCAATTACCGATATAAAGTTACGCAGGAAAACAGAAGTGGAGGAAGGAATCGCGCCAAAATAGAAGATTACATAATGCCCGAGTCAAAACGAGCATGTAAGCATCTGTCGGAGCTCCCAATCCACCTACTGCCGAACTGCGGTAGTTACAAAGGAACGAAGGAGAAGATGAGCTGACTGAGTGTAATATTCGAGATACCACTCAGAGAGAAGAAACAGGGAGCATACATCTTAGGCTGGGATAATAAGAAAGCAAATAGCTTCGTAGTCTACTATTTGAACGCAATGGGTCACGAAAGAGACCGTGGAAATTACAAGGAGTACTGAAGATTAGGAATAAAACTCCTAAGTAATGACGCATTCAAAGCAATGGCGATCAACTTCGTGCTGCAAAGAATTGACACTGTATCTACTGGGCCCTCAAATGAACAAAATAGTAGAAGAACTAAACCAACTGATCGAGGAAAGAAGGAAAACCATAGACTTCAGGAGGGTATACATTCCCAAGGACCCTCGATCCAAAAGGAAAGCAAAGACCATTAGAGTACCAACTCTATCCTGAAGAATATACCTTCATGTGGAACGTACTGATAGTATGATTCCGGTCAGGAAGAATAGAGAAGCAGCATGCCTACCAACCAAAAAAGGAGTGCTAACAGCATGACAGGAGATCTGAGAAAAAACTAGAAAACTCCTCAAACGTCTACGAGTTCGATCTACAGGGGTTCTTCGATCTAGTCGATCTGCCATATAACCGAATGGCACTAATAGAATTGCGTACCAGAGAAAATAGCGGGATTATCTGAAGGAGATGAATCAATCCATAATAACCTTGACCAAAGAGGATATTCTGATGAATCCGCCAACAGATTGATAATCTTCAACAACAATGGACACCCAAGTGTAAACTTGCCAAAAGAATCAAGGGAGAACTGAAGGGAGTAGAATGAAGAGCAGGAATAGTAAAGGGAAAGACAGAGAAGGTAACTGAAGAAATAGAAAAGCTTATGGCAGAAGGCTATAAGCTAGAGAAAGAAACAGGATCGCGCAGGGAGCATCAACCCCTTGCGGACTGTCAACCCTAAATCTGCGTGGATCTGTATCAGCAAAACATATCCATGTATGCTGATGATGGGCTTCTATTTGGCCAGTGACGAAGAGAGTCCAAAGCTTGATGTGCCTTTGGCAGGTATCAAGCAGAATGTAGAGAAATCCTCATGGGTAAAACGGAAAGGAAACTGGATACACAGCCTAAAATACCTAGGGATGGAATTAATCCCAAAAGGTATAAAGGATAGAACCGGCGAAATAAAAGATTACCTAAGACTAAGAGGAGCAACCTGTAACGGTTCTGAAAGAGTACACCTGAAAAGCCAGATGTACTGCTTTATGGATAAAATCTATGAAAATCTACTAACAGAACTAACTAAGATACTAGAACAGAATGAATACGACTGAGAAACAGAGTACGAAAATCTAAAGAGTTTCCTAGAAAAAATTAACAATAGGATTGAATAGAACAAAACCAAAAATGGTTCGAAAATCTAAGTGAGTGAGACCGCGTCAGTCAAATGTTCTTTTCACCAAAGGGCCGAGTCTACTCTCGCGAATCTATAACAATTCCGACGACTTATCGAATCCCAGCGATAGCAGACTACTACCATCTCGCTACTCATGAGTAGCAAGGCAATTTCCTAGATACTTAGCAGGTCTAGAGCTCGAAGACTGAGAAGTAATTCTAAATCAAAAGAGTTCGCTAATAAAAAAAGAAATAGCCGAGCTACTAGCGAGATGAGATTGAGATCCAAAATCAGAAAAGGATAAGAAAGAAGAACTGGAAAAGTTAGGAAGAAAACTTGAATCAATCATTGAACCACTAAAGATATTGGATAGCGATACCTACACCATAGAAAACTGAGAAGATTCTCAGGAAATATATGAAAAGTACCGAAATTACCAAAACTTAATAGTGACCAAAGATGCAACATTCAAATGAGCTAGTCCGGAGACAGAGGTAGAAGTACAGGAGGCGGTAAAGAAAAATAGCACCAGAAGAGAGAGAAACTCTGAAATCTTTGACGAACAGTATTCCAAGAAGAAGTAGAATTGACACCGGCGAACGCAAGCACGTTCGCCTGTTCAGATCTACTCCACCAACTGAAAAATAGAAGGTCGCTAATGTTATGAACCGAAAAAACGGGAAATAATACGGTCTAGATTTCAGAGAATAAATGTGTTCAATAGAGATGAAGAGAAAGAAAAATTCTCTGCCAGTATAAATTCAAAGCGAAGGGCAATAAGAAAAAGATTACGAAAAGAGCTGAAAATCGCCTATAAGGTGGAATTGAAGAAGCTAAAAACTCAGGGGGAATCCTGCGAAACCTCAGTCCTAAATAAATGGGATATGAAATACGCAGCATTTCCATGAAAATCATTAGAACAATCAAATATATCAGACTCAAGAAAGGGAATTATATCAGAAATGCTGAGAGCATTCCAGTTCCCGCGTAGACTAAATAAACAAAATCAAATCCCCAGGAGTGGATCGGAAGAATGGTTTCACTGTCTCTTAGACTTACGCCTAAGAGGTGAGTAGATATGGTGAGCTGGGCTACCTTTAATAAAACCAAACTTTCAAGAGCTACAGAAACGTTCAACTCGTGAGGGCTCACCAGCGTTGGCGCGTGCAATAAATAAAATGCTACACCTAACGAGAAAAGCAGCAAATTGACAAGCAGGAGATACCTAATCTGAGGAGTCCGGTCTCGGTAAGAGCCTTAAGCAAGCTCTTCTGTCGTACTCAACCAAATGATGTTGGGTAAGAAATCTCAAAGGAGATGGGAAGAGCTATTAGCGGTAGTAAGAACCTCATCTCTCAGGGCCCTGCTTTAGATAACGAGAGGAGTTATATGCGGGACAGCACCTGGAGCAACCCACATGTGAAGTCACCTGGTTAGGCTACTCAGCATGAGGACAGATAGTCAACGTTAGTAATAGTAACGACGGAAATAAACCACACCCTCCTCAGTAAGGAGGAATAGATCAGTCCTTCGTGGGACAGACCTAGGCTGTGCATCGAGGATATTTCCCAAGAGAGCATTCATCAGCTCAAACGTTACCAGTGAGGGGCAGGCCAAGTAAGTTCTATGGGCCCTCTCTTGATGGAATAAGATTCTTTGAAAGAGACGGAGTCTATTATTAAATAGGCTCCAGACAAGGGGAAAAAGGAAAACACCAAGTCAAGACAAAAATAGAGGGAAAGAAAACTTATCAAGGGCGGGAAAAACCAATAGCCTACTAGATGTGGAGGTACCTTGGCCCCTCCCATAGGTGGTGGAATCAAACCCGTAAAGGGGTGGAAATTCTATCTACTCTAAAACAGTAGGTCTAGTTGAATCCAGGGTAAGCGAGGGATACCTCGGGCGCGTCGAGCGCAAATAGAGGGTGTATCTCTTAGAAAGGGAATCTCGAGGAGAAAATCGAAGAATTTGCGCTCAAATAAGAGGAAATAAAAAATTTTGTAAAGGAAATCGAGTCAAATAGAGAAAGAAACAGTGAACTCCTCCTCAGGAGTTCACAGGTCTTAGCACCGAATAACGGGTAAATCCAAGAATTAAAAGGAAAACCAAAGGCCCAAGTACTTCCAAAAAGGGAGTACAACGGCCTTAAGTCTAATAAAGCTTTCAAGGAAAGATCCAGAATAAGTAGTAGGCCAGTTTAGGTACTCCAAATAAGAGTACAGGGGTCATAGTCCAAAGGATCCAGATTCAAGGAAAGATTCAGGAATAAGAACACCTAAGCAATGGTATAAGGACTCTTCTGGAAGAGTCCTCAAGCCATGGGCGGGAGTTCTAAAATTCCAAGAAGAGACCAAGAATTAGGAAACAAAGGGGCAATGGCTTAGAAGACCTTCAAATAAAAAAGAGTAATCCAAGGTTATAGGGAAAGAATCTGAAAAGGAGACTTAAACCAATATAGAAAAGAACCCAAAAAGAGAGAGGAAATACGTAGGTATAAAGGTAAAATCGCCTCAAAAGGGAAATCAAGTGCTAAACAGAGCTCCCCTGAGTCAGGCCAATTTCATGAGTGAAACCCAAGAAATAGGAAGGGAAAAAGAAAAGGGAAAGGGACTCAAATAAAGAGTAATCAAATCATGTAAAAGAATCCCAAATAGTATGAATAAATAGGTCAAGGCAATGGTAGGAGACTCAAAATAAGAGTCTCAAACCATGAGAAGAACTAAAATAATCAACGAAAAGGATAATAATACAATGGAATGAGGACTCATAAAGAGAGTCCCAAAACCTAATTATGTCCACACAGAGTGGAAAATTCAAGTACCGACAAAGGTAGGAAGTAAAAGGACATGGAAAAGAACCAAGAAAGAGAGAGAAAAAATCATAGGACTATGTATCAAAATCTCAGAGCATGGAAGATTCGAAGAGAACTAGCAGTGCAGGGAAACTCAGAAAAAGAGTAAGAAAGGCACACCAAGAAAGAGGTAAGGGAAGGCCAAGGGCCTAAGGAAACCAACTCAAACAGTGGGTAATAAATCCAAAGCAGAAAGAGAAAAGGATGAGGGAAAGGGAAGTTCCAGCCTATGAAAGGTAACCGGGTCAAGGAGTACGCATAGAATGAAGGAAAAAACCAAGTACCAAAAGGCTTGAAAGTTCTGCAAAGGGAAAGGAACCCATAAAATGATGAGGAAACCTATAGGAGAAATGGAGAGACACTCTAAATCAATCTAGGGCTAGAACAAAGGCAAGGAATCCACCGGGTATAGAGTTGGAATAAAGAATATCCGTGATGAAGGGGACCCCCACACCTGAGTAAAAAAATCTTCAGCGAAAGCAAAAGATTTAATAAAATTAGGTGAGGGTCGGTAAAAGCCTTTCATCAGGGGAAATCACGAAAAGAGCAAAACTCTAGTAAGAAAGTAGGAATTATTTAGCCAATGCGGGGAGAGCCGCTGGGGGGGTCAAAAGATGAAAAGTAATTTCATCGCCCTGCCCTAGTAGCTAACAAAAAAAGATAAAGTGCTGACAGTCTTGTCGAAAATAAAAAAACAAATGTTGAACTCAAAAGAAAAGATCTCAAGCATAATAAGCTCATTGAAAGCAACGTCGGGAAAATACTCTCTCTGAACTACAAACCTATTCGAAAGAGCAATTACCGATATAAAGTTACGCAGGAAAACAGAAGTGGAGGAAGGAATCGCGCCAAAAATAGAAGATTACATAATGCCCGAGTCAAAACGAGCATGTAAGCATCTGTCGGAGCTCCCAATCCACCTACTGCCGAACTGCGGTAGTTACAGGCGAACGAAGGAGAAGATGAGCTGACTGAGTGTAATATTCGAGATACCCACTAGAGAGAAGAAACAGGAGCATACATCTTAGGCTGGGATAATAAGAAAGCAAATAGCTTCGTAGTCTACTATTTGAACGCAATGGGTCACGAAAGAGACCGTGGAAATTACAAGGAGTACTAAGATTAGGAATAAAACTCCCAAGTAATGACGCATTCAAAGCAATGGCGATCAACTTCGTGCTAAAGAATTGACACTGTATCTACTGGCCCTCAAATGAACAAAATAGTCGAAGAACTAAACCAACTGATCGAGGAAAGAAGGAAAACCATAGACTTCAGGAGGGTATACATTCCCAAGGACCCTCGGGATCCAAAAGGAAAGCAAAGACCATTAGGAGTACCAACTCTATCCTGAAGAATATACCTTCATAGCAAGGAACGTACTGATAGTATGATTCCGGTCAGGAAGAATAGAGAAGCAGCATGCCTACCAACCAAAAAAAAAAAAAAAAAGGAGTGCTAACAGCATGACAGGAGATCTGAGAAAAAACTAGAAAACTCCTCAAACGTCTACGAGTTCGATCTACAGGGGTTCTTCGATCTAGTCGATCTGCCATATAACCGAATGGCACTAATAGAATTGGGCGTACCAGAGAAAATAGCGGATTATCTGAAGGAGATGAATCAATCCATAATAACCTTGACCAAAGAGGATATTCTGGATGAATCCGCCAACAGATTGATAATCTTCAACAACAATGGACACCCAAGTGTAAACTTGCCAAAAGAATCAAGGGAGAAACTGAAGGAGTAGAATGAAGAGCAGGAATAGTAAAGGGAAAAAGAGTCAGAGAAGGTAACTGAAGAAATAGAAAAGCTTATGGCAGAAGGCTATGCCTAGAGAAAGAAACAGGGATTCGCGCAGGGAGCATCAACCTCTGCGGACTGTCAACCCTAAATCTGTGGATCTGTATCAGCAAAACATATCCATGTATGCTGATGATGGGCTTCTATTTCCAAGTAGTGACGAAGAGAGTCCAAAGCTTGATGCCTTTGGCAGGTATCAAGCAGAATGTAGAGAAATCCTCATGGGTAAAACGGAAAGGAAACTGGATACACAGCCTAAAATACCTAGGGATGGAATTAATCCCAAAAGGTATAAAGGATAGAACCGGCGAAATAAAAGATTACCTAAGACTAAGAGGAGCAACTCGTAACGGCTCCCGAAAGGAGTACACCTTGAAAAGCCAGATGTACTGCTTTATGGATAAAATCTATGAAAATCTACTAACAGAACTAACTAAGATACTAGAACAGAATGAATACGACTGAGAAACAGAGTAACGAAAAATTCAAAGAGTTTCCTAGAAAAATTAACAATAGGGGATTGAATAGAACAAAACCAAAAAATGGTTCGAAAATCTAAGTGAGTGAGACCGCGTCAGTCAAATGTTCTTTTCACCAAAAGGGCCGAGTCTACTCTCGCGAATCTATAACAATTCCGACGACTTATCGAATCCCAGCGATAGCAGACTACTACCATCTCGCTACTCATGAGTAGCAAGGCAATTTCCCTAGATACTTAGCAGGTCTAGAGCTCGAAGACTGAGAAGTAATTCTAAATCAAAAGAGTTCGCTAATAAAAAAGAAATAGCCGAGCTACTAGCGAGATGAGATTGAGATCCAAAATCAGAAAAGGATAAGAAAGAAGAACTGAAAAGTTAGGAAGAAAACTTGAATCAATCATTGAACCACTAAAGATATTGATAGCGATACCTACACCATAGAAAACTGAGAAGATTCTCAGGAAATATAAGAAAAGTACCGAAATTACCAAAACTTAATAGTGACCAAAGATGCAACATTCAAATGAGCTAGTCCGGAGACAGAGGTAGAAGTACAGGAGGCGGTAAAGAAAATAGCACCAGAAGAGAGAGAAAACTGAAATCTTTGACGAACAGTATTCCAAGAAGTAGAACTGACACCGGCGAACGCAAGCACGTTCGCCTGTTCAGATCTACTCCACCAACTGAAAAATAGAAGGTCGCTAATGTTATGAACCGAAAAACGGGAAATAATACGGTCTAGATTTCAGAGAATAAATGTGTTCAATAGAGATGAAGAGAAAGAAAAATTCTCTGCCAGTATAAATTCAAAGCGAAGGGCAATAAGAAAAAAGATTACGAAAAGAGCTGAAAATCGCCTATAAGGTGGAATTGAAGAAGCTAAAACTCAGGGGAAATCCTGCGAAACCTCAGTCCTAAATAAATGGGATATGAAATACGCAGCATTTCATGAAAATCATTAGAACAATCAAATATATCAGACTCAAGAAAGGAATTATATCAGAAATGCTGAGAGCATTCCAGTTCCCGCGTAGACTAAATAAAACAAAAAAATCAAATCCCCCAGGAGTGGGATCGGAAGAATGGTTTACTGTCTCTTAGACTTACGCCAAGAGGTGAGTAGAGGAGGTGAGCCGGGCTACCTTAATAAAACCAAACTTTCAAGAGCTAGAAACGTTCAACTCGTGAGGGCTCACCAAGGCGCGTGCAATAAATAAAATGCTACACCTAACGAGAAAAGCAGCAAATTGACAAGCAGGAGATACCTAAGGGCGAGGAGTCCGTCTCGGCAAGAGCCTTAAGCAAGCTCTTCTGTCGTACTAACCAAATGATGTTGGGTAAGAATCTCTAAAGGAGATGGGAAGAGCTATTAGCGGTAGTAAGAACCATCTCTCAGGGCCCGCTTAGATAACGAGAGGAGCATATGCGGGACAGCACCGGAGCAACCCACATGTGAAGTCACCTGGTTAGGCTACTCAGCATGAGGACAGATAGTCAACGTTAGTAATAGTAACGACGGAAATAAACTACACCCTCCTCAGTAAGGAGGAATAGATCAGTCCTTCGCGGGACAGACTAGGGCTGCATCGAGGATATTTCCAAGAGCATTCATCAGCTCAAACGTTACCAGTGAGGGCAGGCCAAGTAAGTCTATGGGCCCCTCTGATGGAATAAGACTTTGAAAGAGACGGAGTCTATTATTAAATAGGCTCCAGACAAGGGGAAAAAAGGAAAACACCAAGTCAAGACAAAAAAGAGAGGGAAAGAAAACTTATCAAGTGGGAAAAACCACAGCCTACTAGATGTGGAGGTACCTACCCCATAGGTGGTGGAATCAAACCCGTAAAGGGGTGGAAATTCTATCTACTCTAAAACAGTAGGTCTAGTTGAATCCAGGGTAAGCGAGGGATACCGGGCGCGTCGAGCGCAAATAGAGGGTGTATCTCTTAGAAAGGAATCTCGAGGAGAAAATCGAAGAATTTGCGCTCAAATAAGAGGAAATAAAAAATTTGTAAAGGAAATCGAGTCAAATGAGAAAGAAACAGTGAACTCCTCTCAGAGTACACAGGTCTTAGCACCGAATAACGGGTAAATCCAAGAATTAAAAGGAAAACCAAAGGCCCAAGTATTCTCCAAAAGGGAGTACAACGGCCTTAAGTCTAATAAAGTTTCAAGGAAAGATCCAGAATAAGTAGCAAAGGCCAGAGTACTCCAAATAAGAGTACAGGGGTCATAGTCCAAAGGATCCAGATTCAAGGAAAGATTCAGGAATAAGAACACCAAGAATGGCATAAGGACTCTTCTGAAGAGTCCTCAAGCCATGGGAGTTCTAAATTCAAGAAGAGACCTTAAGAATTAGGGAAACAAGGGGCAATGGCTAGAAGACTCAATAAAAGAGTAATCAAGCCATAGGAAAGAATCTGAAAAGGAGACTTAAACCAATATAGAAAAGAACCCAAAAAGAGAGAGGAAATACGTAGGTATAAAGGTAAAATCGCTCAAAGGAAATCAAGTGCTAAACAGAGCTCCCCGAGTCAGGCCAATTTCATGAGGAAACCCAAGAAATAGGAAGGGAAAAAGAAAAGGGAAAGGACTCAATAAAGAGTAATCAAATCATGTAAAAGAATCCCAAATAGTATGAATAAATAGGACAAGGCAATGGTAGGAGACTCAAAATAAGAGTCTCAAACCATGAGAAGAACTAAAATAATCAACGAAAAGGATAATAATACAATGGAATGAGGACTCATAAAGAGAGTCCCAAAACCATTGTCCACAGAGTGGAAAATTCAAGTACCGACAAAGGTAGGAAGTAAAAGGACATGGAAAAGAACCAAGAAAGAGAGAGAAAAAATCATAGGACTATGTATCAAAATCTCAGAGCATGGAAGATTCGAAGAGAACTAGCAGTGCAGGGAAACTCAGAAAAAGTAAGAAAGGGCACCAAGAAAGAGGTGGAAGGCCAAGGGCCTAAGGAAAACCAACTCAAACAGTGGGTAATAAATCCAAAGCAGAAAGAGAAAAGGATGAGGAAAGGGAAGTTCAGCCTATGAAAGGTAACCTGGCCGAAGGAGTACAAGAATGAAGGAAAAAACCAAGTACCAAAAGGCTTGAAAGTTCTGCAAAGGGAAAGGAACCCATAAAATGATGAGGAAACCTATAGGAGAAATGGAGAGACACTCTAAATCAATCTAGGGCTAGAACAAAGGCAAGGAATCCACCGGGTATAGAGTTGGAATAAAGAATATCCGTGATGAAGGGGACCCTACCCGGAGTAAAAAATCAGCGAAAGCAAAAGATTTAATAAAATTAGGTGAGGGTCGGTAAAAGCCTTTCATCAGGGGAAATCACGAAAAGAGCAAAACTCTAGTAAGAAAGTAGGAATTATTTAGCCAATGCGGGGAGAGCCGCTGGGGGGGTCAAAAGATGAAAAGTAATTTCATCGCCCCCCTGCCCTAGTAGCTAACAAAAAGATAAAGTGCTGACAGTCTTGTCGAAAATAAAAAAAACAAATGTTGAACTCAAAAGAAAAGATCTCAAGCATAATAAGCTCATTGAAAGCAACGTCGGGAAAATACTCTCTCTGAACTACAAACCTATTCGAAAGAGCAATTACCGATATAAAGTTACGCAGGAAAACAGAAGTGGAGGAAGGAATCGCGCCAAAAATAGAAGATTACATAATGCCCGAGTCAAAACGAGCATGTAAGCATCTGTCGGAGCTCCCAATCCACCTACTGCCGAACTGCGGTAGTTACAAAGGAACGAAGGAGAAGATGAGCTGACTGAGTGTAATATTCGAGATACCCACTAGAGAGAAGAAACAGGGAGCATACATCTTAGGCTGGGATAATAAGAAAGCAAATAGCTTCGTAGTCTACTATTTGAACGCAATGGGTCACGAAAGAGACCGTGGAAATTACAAGGAGTACTGAAGATTAGGAATAAAACTCCTAAGTAATGACGCATTCAAAGCAATGGCGATCAACTTCGTGCTAAAGAATTGACACTGTATCTACTCGGGCCCTCAAATGAACAAAATAGTCGAAGAACTAAACCAACTGATCGAGGAAAGAAGGAAAACCATAGACTTCAGGAGGGTATACATTCCCAAGGACCCTCGGGATCCAAAAGGAAAGCAAAGACCATTAGGAGTACCAACTCTATCCTGAAGAATATACCTTCATATGTGGAACGTACTGATAGTATGATTCCGGTCAGGAAGAATAGAGAAGCAGCATGCCTACCAACCAAAAAAAGGAGTGCTAACAGCATGACAGGAGATCTGAGAAAAACTAGAAAACTCCTCAAACGTCTACGAGTTCGATCTACAGGGGTTCTTCGATCTAGTCGATCTGCCATATAACCGAATGGCACTAATAGAATTGGGCGTACCAGAGAAAATAGCGGATTATCTGAAGGAGATGAATCAATCCATAATAACCTTGACCAAAGAGGATATTCTGGATGAATCCGCCAACAGATTGATAATCTTCAACAACAATGGACACCCAAGTGTAAACTTGCCAAAAGAATCAAGGGAGAAACTGAAGGGAGTAGAATGAAGAGCAGGAATAGTAAAGGGAAAGACAGAGAAGGTAACTGAAGAAATAGAAAAGCTTATGGCAGAAGGCTATAAGCTAGAGAAAGAAACAGGGATCGCGCAGGGAGCATCAACCTCTTGCGGACTGTCAACCCTAAATCTGCGTGATCTGTATCAGCAAAACATATCCATGTATGCTGATGATGGGCTTCTATTTCCAAGTAGTGACGAAGAGAGTCCAAAGCTTGATGTGCCTTTGGCAGGTATCAAGCAGAATGTAGAGAAATCCTCATGGGTAAAACGGAAAGGAAACTGGATACACAGCCTAAAATACCTAGGGATGGAATTAATCCCAAAAGGTATAAAGGATAGAACCGGCGAAATAAAAGATTACCTAAGACTAAGAGGAGCAACTCGTAACGGCTCCCGAAAGGAGTACACCTTGAAAAGCCAGATGTACTGCTTTATGGATAAAATCTATGAAAATCTACTAACAGAACTAACTAAGATACTAGAACAGAATGAATACGACTGAGAAACAGAGTACGAAAATCTAAAGAGTTTCCTAGAAAAATTAACAATAGGGGATTGAATAGAACAAAACCAAAAATGGTTCGAAAATCTAAGTGAGTGAGACCGCGTCAGTCAAATGTTCTTTTCACCAAAAGGGCCGAGTCTACTCTCGCGAATCTATAACAATTCCGACGACTTATCGAATCCCAGCGATAGCAGACTACTACCATCTCGCTACTCATGAGTAGCAAGGCAATTTCCTAGATACTTAGCAGGTCTAGAGCTCGAAGACTGAGAAGTAATTCTAAATCAAAAGAGTTCGCTAATAAAAAAAGAAATAGCCGAGCTACTAGCGAGATGAGATTGAGATCCAAAATCAGAAAAGGATAAGAAAGAAGAACTGGAAAAGTTAGGAAGAAAACTTGAATCAATCATTGAACCACTAAAGATATTGGATAGCGATACCTACACCATAGAAAACTGAGAAGATTCTCAGGAAATATATGAAAAGTACCGAAATTACCAAAACTTAATAGTGACCAAAGATGCAACATTCAAATGAGCTAGTCCGGAGACAGAGGTAGAAGTACAGGAGGCGGTAAAGAAAATAGCACCAGAAGAGAGAGAAAAACTCTGAAATCTTTGACGAACAGTATTCCAAGAAGTAGAACTGACACCGGCGAACGCAAGCACGTTCGCCTGTTCAGATCTACTCCACCAACTGAAAAATAGAAGGTCGCTAATGTTATGAACCGAAAAACGGGAAATAATACGGTCTAGATTTCAGAGAATAAATGTGTTCAATAGAGATGAAGAGAAAGAAAAATTCTCTGCCAGTATAAATTCAAAGCGAAGGGCAATAAGAAAAAGATTACGAAAAGAGCTGAAAATCGCCTATAAGGTGGAATTGAAGAAGCTAAAAACTCAGGGGAAATCCTGCGAAACCTCAGTCCTAAATAAATGGGATATGAAATACGCAGCATTTCCATGAAAATCATTAGAACAATCAAATATATCAGACTCAAGAAAGGAATTATATCAGAAATGCTGAGAGCATTCCAGTTCCCGCGTAGACTAAATAAAACAAAATCAAATCCCCAGGAGTGGGATCGGAAGAATGGCTCTACTGTCTCTTAGACTTACGCTAAGAGGTGAGTAGAGGAGGTGAGCCGGGCTACCTTAATAAAACCAAACTTTCAAGAGCTAGAAACGTTCAACTCGTGAGGGCTCACCAGCGTTGGCGCGTGCAATAAATAAAATGCTACACCTAACGAGAAAAGCAGCAAATTGACAAGCAGGAGATACCTAAGGGCGAGGAGTCCGTCTCGGCAAGAGCCTTAAGCAAGCTCTTCTGTCGTACTAACCAAATGATGTTGGGTAAGAATCTCTAAAGGAGATGGGAAGAGCTATTAGCGGTAGTAAGAACCATCTCTCAGGGCCCGTTTAGATAACGAGAGGAGTTATATGCGGGACAGCACCGGAGCAACCCACATGTGAAGTCACCTGGTTAGGCTACTCAGCATGAGGACAGATAGTCAACGTTAGTAATAGTAACGACGGAAATAAACTACACCCTCCTCAGTAAGGAGGAATAGATCAGTCCTTCGCGGGACAGACTAGGGCTGCATCGAGGATATTTCCAAGAGAGCATTCATCAGCTCAAACGTTACCAGTGAGGGCAGGCCAAGTAAGTCTATGGGCCCTCTTTGATGGAATAAGACTTTGAAAGAGACGGAGTCTATTATTAAATAGGCTCCAGACAAGGGGAAAAAGGAAAACACCAAGTCAAGACAAAAAGAGAGGGAAAGAAAACTTATCAAGCGGGAAAAACCACAGCCTACTAGATGTGGAGGTACCTACCCCATAGGTGGGTGGAATCAAACCCGTAAAGGGGTGGAAATTCTATCTACTCTAAAACAGTAGGTCTAGTTGAATCCAGGGTAAGCGAGGGATACCGGGCGCGTCGAGCGCAAATAGAGGGTGTATCTCTTAGAAAGGAATCTCGAGGAGAAAATCGAAGAATTTGCGCTCAAATAAGAGGAAATAAAAAATTTGTAAAGGAAATCGAGTCAAATGAGAAAGAAACAGTGAACTCCTCCTCAGGAGTACACAGGTCTTAGCACCGAATAACGGGTAAATCCAAGAATTAAAAGGAAAACCAAAGGCCCAAGTACTCCAAAAGGGAGTACAACGGCCTTAAGTCTAATAAAGTTTCAAGGAAAGATCCAGAATAAGTAGCAAAGGCCAGAGTACTCCAAATAAGAGTACAGGGGTCATAGTCCAAAGGGATCCAGATTCAAGGAAAGATTCAGGAATAAGAACACCAAGCAATGGCATAAGGACTCTTCTGAAGAGTCCTCAAGCCATGGGAGTTCTAAATTCAAGAAGAGACCAAGAATTAGGAAACAAAGGGGCAATGGCTAGAAGACTCAATAAAAGAGTAATCAAGCCATAGGAAAGAATCTGAAAAGGAGACTTAAACCAATATAGAAAAGAACCCAAAAAGAGAGAGGAAATACGTAGGTATAAAGGTAAAATCGCTCAAAGGGAAATCAAGTGCTAAACAGAGCCCCCGAGTCAGGCCAATTTCATGAGTGAAACCCAAGAAATAGGAAGGGAAAAAGAAAAGGGAAAGGGACTCAAATAAAGAGTAATCAAATCATGTAAA
>JAJFDH010000099.1:0-16864 GCA_028637635.1 Xylariaceae sp. X802 | reverse complement strand
AGGGGATATACTCAGAAGTGTATATTGAGTGGTGGGTTAGGAGTGGGTTGCCTGACCTAGTATACAATTGATCTGGATCTCTTGCAAGGGGTTTTATGGGGCTGGGGGTAGGGGTTTTTATGGGTCCTATGAATTGGGCCAATTAAAATGCAGGATTTGGTCTGGCAACCTGGGTGTGCATTGAGGGCAACCTGGGTGTGGGCTTTGGGCAACCTGGGTGTAGGCATGAGGCAACCTGGGTGTGAGCTTTGTAAATCTACAGGTATGCATGAGATCTATGTGCATGCACAGATCCAGGATTGACGAGTTATTTTTTGCTATTTTTACAGATGCATAGAGTCAAGCACTCTGATTTCAGGTTTTACACATTATGTCATAGTACGGGTGGTATGCAATCTAGGTGTAAGTAGTGTACAACCTGGGTGTGGGTGGTGTGCAGCCTAAGTGTGGGTAGTGTGCAGCCTAGGTGCAGGTTGGGACATCTAGTATACAAAGGATGGGAATCTCTTGCAAGGGATTTCTGTGGGTCGTCAGAATCTCTTGCAAGGGATTTTTATGGGGTCATGAGATTTTGTATAGAGGGATTTTTATGGGTCCTAACAAAAATCCGGGTGTAGTGTTAAAAGAATCCGGGAGTGGTTTTTGCAAAATCTGGGTGTGGGTCTCACCAAAACAGGTGTGCAGAGGGGTGCATCAAGACCAAAGTGAGGGGTGCATTCTGTGAGACAACTGAATCCACTGCTTGCAACCCACCACATGCCTCCCTGCACCCTGTAGGATTGGTTAGGTCAGAAAAGCAAGGAGATCGCATCGGTGTAATAAAATGAAATTTCACAGTTGCAAGAAAGGTCAGAATGGGGGTGGTCAGTAGCAGGTGTGGTGCATAGGTTGGTATTAAGCACAGAAATAGGGATCGCACCACCCTCAGGCGGGTTAGGATTAGTGGTTAGGATTAGAGTTAGGGTTAGGATTAGAGTTGGTGGTTAGGATTAGGTGGTATGTCCAGTGTGGGTTGGGTGGTGTATGCAACTAGTAGGAAACTGGAGGAGCAACATGTAGTATACAATTTATGGAAAACTGCTGCAGCAGGGTCCTGTGGGGCGGACCCATCTTTTCCCAGCAGGGTCATTACCAAAGGGTGACCCACAGCACCTCCTGGCTAGTATACAATTTATGGAAAACTGCTGCAGCAGGGTCCTGTGGGGCGGACCCATCTTTTCCCAGCAGGGTCATTACCAAAGGGTGACCCACAGCACCTCCTGGCTTCAATGCATATTATGCGATCCCAGCAGCACCTCCTGGCTTCAGTGCATATTTTGGTCTTGGATGAGCGCATAGGATGAAAAAAAATGTAACTATCAAGAGACTATGCAAGTGCACCTAGTATACAGTGGGTTTAGGTGCATGGCAGCCTTATTTTCAGTGCACAGCCCACCTAGCATCAAGGTGACAGTAGCAGTAAGGTGCGTTAAGTGTCAGAGGGTGCTGCACACTGGTAGATTACAGGTAGAGGCAGACATAAGTCAGGATACTGGACCGTTAAATGCAACAATGTATGGGGTGAGAGATGCGAGCATATGGTTGTGATCAGAAAAGTCAGGAGATCGCATTGGTATAATAAAAGTGTATTTTCACAATTGCAGGAAGCATGCGAGGGGCAGGATGCTTAGAAGTTGATGTGAGGTGGTTGTGATTGAGTGTGGTTGTACTAGAGGTGGCTGCGCTAGAGATGGTTATAGCTGGGGGGGTAAAAGGGTGGTTGTGAGATGGTTGTTGGGGGGTTGGGGGTTAGGGGGTAAGGGGTAAAAGTGTGGTTGTGAGGTGGGTGCACTTAAAGGTGGTTGTGTGGTGGTGCACTTGGGGGGGTTAAAAGGTGGTTGTGTGGTGGGTGCACTTGAGGGGGTTAAAAGGTGGTTGTGTAGTGGGTGCACTTGGGGGGGTTAAAAGGTGGTTGTGTAGTGGGTGCACTTGGGGGGGTTAAAAGGTGGTTGTGTGGTGGGTGCACTTGGGGAGGTGAGAGGGTGGTTGTGAGGTGGTTGGGTTTGGGGGGTGGGGAGGTGGTTGTGATATGTAGTATACAAATGATGCAAATCTCCTGCAGAGGGTTTTTGTGGGGCTGTGCACCCCAGGCCCAGGGGGTTTCTGTGGGTCTATGTACCCTATGCTTTAGCACATATTATCTGTGCAACCCCTTGCTTTAGCGCATATTATCTGTGCACCCTATGCTTTAGCGCATATTATGTGATCTCAATAGCAACCCCTGGCTTTGGTATATATTTTGGGTCTTAGTTAGCGCATAGGATTAAAAAAATGTAACTATAGAGAGGTCATGCAAGTGCACCTACTGTACACTAAGAATAAGTGCATATGAGATGGTAGTGAACATGGGGTGATAGAGGGCATTTCACAGCAGTGGGTTGTAGGTGGTGACGGGTGTAAGAAAGGGTACTATATCGTTAGAGACAACGATGCATGGGGGGAAAGATCTGAGGGTATGGTTAGAATCAAAAAAGCAAGACGATCGCATCGGTGCACTAAAATTCTAGTTTCACAATTGCGGGAAGAAACCGAGGAGCTGAATACTTGGGAGTTGGTATTAAGTGGCAGTAGGTTGTAGTGATCACGAGTACTAGGTGGTAGTGGATTAGGGGTGCTTACAAGTGCTGAGAAGTAGTGAGGAGGAGGTGGTGATGGGTGCTAGGGAGTAGTGGGCTCTAGGTGTTACGAGCGGTGTTGGGTGCTAGAGGATAGTGAGTATTAGGTGCTGTAGATAGCTGATGAGGCCTGGAGTAGTAGGTTGTAGGTGGTGAGGAGTGTATGTCAGGACCCCTAGTGCGTTAGAGACGATGGTGCACCAGGGGAGAAATCTGAGACCATGGTTAGAATCAGAAAAGCAAGACGATCGCATCGGTGCAATGAAATCCTAGTTTCACAATTGCGGGAGAGATCCGGGGAGGGGATTCAAGTTAGTATGAGGTGGTGGTGAGTACTATGGGGTGGCAGGTATTGGGTACTATGGGCTTTGATGGGTGCTGTTGGTTGTGATGGGTGCTAGGGAATAGTGAGTTCTAGGTGCTGTAGATGGGATTGGGTGCTAGACAATACTATGTTTCAGGTGCTATGGGTGGTACTAGGTGCTGAAGAGTAGTTGGTTTTAGGTATTGTAGGTGGTATTGGGTTCTTGACAGTAGTGAGTTCCAGGTACTGTAGGTGGTATCAGGTGCTAGATGTAGTGAGTTCCAGGTGCTGTAGGTAGTGTTGGGTGCTGTAGAGGATTGAGTTACAGGTGGTGGCATGTACAAATCAGGGCCATGATGCCGTTAGAGACAACGATGCACGGGGGCAGAAATCTGAGACTACGGTTAGAATCGGAAAAGCAAGACGATCGCATCGGTGCAATAAAAATGTAATTTCACAATTGCGGAAAGGAATCGGGGAGGGATATACTCAGAAGTGTATATTGAGTGGTGGGTTAGGAGTGGGTTGCCTGACCTAGTATACAATTGATCTGGATCTCTTGCAAGGGGTTTTATGGGGCTGGGGGTAGGGGTTTTTATGGGTCCTATGAATTGGGCCAATTAAAATGCAGGATTTGGTCTGGCAACCTGGGTGTGCATTGAGGGCAACCTGGGTGTGGGCTTTGGGCAACCTGGGTGTAGGCATGAGGCAACCTGGGTGTGAGCTTTGTAAATCTACAGGTATGCATGAGATCTATGTGCATGCACAGATCCAGGATTGACGAGTTATTTTTTGCTATTTTTACAGATGCATAGAGTCAAGCACTCTGATTTCAGGTTTTACACATTATGTCATAGTACGGGTGGTATGCAATCTAGGTGTAAGTAGTGTACAACCTGGGTGTGGGTGGTGTGCAGCCTAAGTGTGGGTAGTGTGCAGCCTAGGTGCAGGTTGGGACATCTAGTATACAAAAGATGGGAATCTCTTGCAAGGGATTTCTGTGGGTCGTCAGAATCTCTTGCAAGGGATTTTTATGGGGTCATGAGATTTTGTATAGAGGGATTTTTATGGGTCCTAACAAAAATCCGGGTGTAGTGTTAAAAGAATCCGGGAGTGGTTTTTGCAAAATCTGGGTGTGGGTCTCACCAAAACAGGTGTGCAGAGGGGTGCATCAAGACCAAAGTGAGGGGTGCATTCTGTGAGACAACTGAATGCACTGCTTGCAACCCACCACATGCCTCCCTGCACCCTGTAGGATTGGTTAGGTCAGAAAAGCAAGGAGATCGCATCGGTGTAATAAAATGAAATTTCACAGTTGCAAGAAAGGTCAGAATGGGGGTGGTCAGTAGCAGGTGTGGTGCATAGGTTGGTATTAAACGCAGAAATAGGGATGTGCCACCTCTGGAGCGGGTTAAGTTAGTGGTGGATTAGAGTTAGGGTTAGTTGGAGAGTTGGTGGTTAGGATTAGGTGGTATGCCCAGTGTGGGTTGGGTGGTGTATGCAACTAGTAGGAAACTGGAGGGGCAACATGTAGTATACAATTTATGGAAAACTGCTGCAGCAGGGTCCTGTGGGGCGGACCCATCTTTTAAAATGAAATTCGTGCAGAAGGGTGACCATGGTGCTCACAGGTAGTATCTGATTTATGGAAAACTGCTTTCAACGAGCGGGAGTCGCCGTAGGCGGACCCATGCTTTTCAAAGCGGGAGTCATTCTCGAAAGGGTGACCGCGGCGCACCTCACAGGCAGTCGTATTATGCGATCGTGACCTTTCACAGGCTTCAGTGCATATTTTGGTCTTGGATGAGCGCATAGGATGAAAAAAAATGTAACTATCAAGAGACTATGCAAGTGCACCTAGTATACAGTGGGTTTAGGTGCATGGCAGCCTTATTTTCAGTGCACAGCCCACCTAGTATACAATTCATGGGAATCTCTTGCAAGGGATTCTGATACTTTTAAAATGGGTCATGGAACTTTGTATGAATGGATTTTTGTGGGCCCTACCAAAAAATCCGGGTGTAGTGTTAAAAGAATCCGGGAGTGGTTTTTGCAAAATCCAGGTGTGGGTCTCACCAAAACAGGTGTGCAGAGGGGTGCATCAAGACCAAAGTGAGGGGTGCATTCCATGAGACACCTGACTTCACTACCTGCAACCCACCACATGCCTCCCTGCACCCTGTAAGATTGGTATGACCAGAAAAGCAAGGAGATCGCATTGGTGCAGTAAAAATGAAATTTCAGATTTGCAAGAAAGGTCAGAATGGGGGTGGTCAGTAGCAGATGGGATGCATGGGTTGGTATTAAGCAGAGGGATGGGGACCGCACCACCCTAGTATACAAATGATGCAAATCTCCTGCAGAGGGTTTTTGTGGGGCTGTGCACCCCAGGCCCAGGGGGTTTCTGTGGGTCTGTGCACCCTATGCTTTAGCACATATTATCTGTGCAACCCCTTGCTTTAGCGCATATTATCTGTGCACCCTATGCTTTAGCACATATTATCTGTGCATCCTATGCTTTAGCGCATATTATGCGATCCCAACAGCAACCCCTAGCTTTGGTACATATTTTGGGTCTTGGTTGGTGCATAGAATTAGAAAAATGTAACTATGGAGAGACCATGCAAGTGCACTTACTGTACATTAAGAATAGGTGCATATGGGATGGTAGTGAGCATTATGGGATGGATAGCACTTCACAGCAGTGGGTTGTAGGTGGTGACGGGTGTAAGAAAGGGTATTACATCATTAGAGACGGCAATGCCTGGGGGGAAAGATCCGAGGGTACGGTTGGAATCAGAAAAGCAAGACGATCGCATCGGTGTAATAAAATCCTAGTTTTACAATTGCGGGAAGAAACCGGGGAGCTGAATACTTGGGAGTTGGTATTAAGTGGCAGGAGGTTGTAGTGGTCATGAGTATTAGGTGGTAGTGGATTATAGGTACTTACAGGTGCTGAGAGGTAGTCAAGATGTGGTGTTGATGGGTGCTAGGGAGTAGTGGGTTCTAGGTACCACAGGTGGTGTTGGGTGCTAGAGGATGGTGAGGATTAGGTGCTGTAGGTTGCTGAGGGTGCTAGAAGGGCAGGTTGCAGGTGGTGATGGGTTAAGTCAGGGCTACTACACCGTCAGAGACAACGATGCACTGGGGGAGAAATCCGAGGGTATGGTTGGGATCAGAAAAGCAAGACGATCACATCGGTATAATAAAATCCCAGTTTCACAATTGCGGAAAGAAACCGGGGAGTTGGTTGTTGAGGAGTTGATTCTAGGTGGCAGTAGGGTGTAGTGGCCTAGAGTACTATATGGTAGTGGGTGATAGGTACTGACAGGTACTGAGGAGTAGTGAGGAGGAGGTGGCAATGGCTGCTAGGGAGTAGTGGGTTCTAGGCACTACAGGTGGTGTTGGGTGCTAGAGGATAGTGATATTAGGTGCTGTAGGTAGCTGATGAGGCCTAGAGTAGTAGGTTGTAGGTGGTAAGGGGTGTATGTTAGGACCCCTAGTGCATTAGAGACAACGATGCACCAGGGGAGAAATCCGAGACTATGGTTGGGATCAGAAAAGCAAGACGATCGCATCGGTGCAATAAAATCCTAGTTTTACAATTGCGGGAGAGATCCGGGGAGGGGATTTAAGTTAGTATAAGGTGGTGGTGAGTACTATGGAGTGGCAGGTATTAGGTACTATGGGTTTTGATGGGTGCTATTGGTTGTGATGGGTGCTAGAGAACAGTGAGTTCTAGGTGCTGTAGATGGTATTGGGTCCTAGACAGTACTAGGTTTCAGGTATTGTAGGTGGTGTTAGGTGCTGAAGAGTAGTTGGTTTTAGGTATCGTAGGTGGTATTGAATTCTAGACAGTAGTGAGTTCCAGGTACTGTAGGTAGTGTTGGGTGCTGTAGAGGATTGAGTTACAGGTGGTGGCATGTACAAATCAAGGCTATGATGCCGTTAGAGACAACGATGCACGGGGGCAGAAATCCGAGACTACGGTTGGAATCAGAAAAGCAAGACGATCGCATCGGTGCAATAAAAATGGAATTTCACAATTGCGGAAAGGAATCGGGGAGAGATATACTCAGAAGTGTGTATTGAGTGGTGGGTTAGGAGTGGGTTGCCTGACCTAGTATACAATTGATCTGGATCTCTTGCAAGGGGTTTTATGGGGCTGGGGGTAGGGGTTTTTATGGGTCCTATGAATTGGGCCAATTAAAATGCAGGATTTGGTCTGGCAACCTAGGTGTGCATTGAGGGCAACCTGGGTGTGGGCTTTGGGCAACCTGGGTGTAGGCATTAGGCAACCTGGGTGTGAGCTTTGTAAATCTACAGGTATGCATGAGATCTATGTGTATGCACGGATCCAGGACTGACGAGTTATTTTTGCTAGTATACAATTTATGGAAAACTGCTGCAGCAGGGTCCTGTGGGGCGGACCCATATTTTCCCAGCAGGGTCATTAACAAAGTTGGACCCACAGCACCTCCTGGCTTCAGTGCATATTATGCGATCTCAGCAGCACCTCCTGGCTTCAGTACATATTTTCAGACCTGGTTAGTGCATAAGATGAAAAAAATGTAACTATGGAGAGGGTATGCAAGTGCACCTACTGTACACTAAGAATAGGTGCATATGGGATGGTAGTAAGCATTAGGTGATGGATAGCACTTCACAGCAGTGGGTTGTAGGTAGTGACGGGTGTAAGAAAGGGTACTACATCATTAGAGACGACGATGCATGGGGGGAAAGATCCGAGGGTATGGTTAGAATCAGAAAAGCAAGACGATCGCATCGGTGCAATAAAATCCTAGTTTCACAATTGCGGGAAGAAACCGGGGAGCTGAGAACTTGGGAGTTGGTATTAAGTGGCAGTAGGTTGTAGTGGTCATGAGTATTAGGTGGTAGTGGATTATAGGTGCTTCGAAGTGCTGAGAGGTAGTCAGGATGGGGTGGTGATGGGTGCTAGGGAATAGTAGGATCTAGGTACCACAGGTGGTGTTGGGTGCTAGAGGATGGTATGGATTAGGTGCTGTAGGTTGCTGAGGGTGCTAGAAAGGCAGGTTGCAGGTGGTGATGGGTTAAGTCAGGGCTACTATACCGTTAAAGACAACGATGCACCGGGGGAGAAATCCGAGGGTACGGTTGGAATCAGAAAAGCAAGACGATCGCATCGGTGCAATAAAATTCTAGTTTCACAATTGCGGGAAGAAACCGGGGAGTCAGATGTTTAAGAGTTGGTATTAAGTGGCAGTAGGTTGTAGTGGCCTAGAGTACTAGATGGTAGTGGGTGATAGGTACTGACAGGTACTGAGGAGTAGTGAGGAGGGGGTGGCGATGGGTGCTAGGGAGTAGTGGGTTCTAGGTGCTACGAGAGGTGTTGGGTACTAGAGGATAGTGGGTATTAGATGCTGTAGGTAGCTGATGAGGCCTGGAGTAGTAGGTTGTAGGTGGTGAGGAGTGTATGTCAGGACCCCTAGTGCATTAGAGACAACGATGCACCAGGGGAGAAATCCGAGAGTATGGTTAGAATCAGAAAAGCAAGTCAATCGCATCGGTGCAATAAAATTCTAATTTCACAATTGTGGGAGAGATCCAGGGAGGGGATTCAAGTTGGTATGAGGTGGTGGTGAGTACTATGGGGTGGCAGATATTAAGTACTATAGGTTTTGATGGGTGCTGTTGGTTGTGATGGGTGCTAGAGAACAGTGAGTTCTAGGTGCTGTAGATGGGATTAGGTGCTAGATAATACTAGGTTTCAGGTGCTGTAGGTGGTACTAGGTGCTGAAGAGTAGTTGGGTTTAGGTATCGTAGGTGGTATTGAGTTCTGGACGGTAGTGGGTTCCAGGTACTGTAGGTAGTGTTGGGTGCTGTAGAGAATTGAGTTACAGGTGGTGGCATGTACAAATCAGGGCCATGATGCCGTTAGAGACAACGATGCACGGGGGCAGAAATCTGAGACTACGGTTAGAATCAGAAAAGCAAGACTATCGCATCGGTGCAATAAAAATGGAATTTCACAATTGCGGAAAGGAATCGGGGAGAGATATACTCAGAAGTGTGTGTTGAGTGGTGGGTTAGGGGTGGGTTGTATGACCTAGTATACAAAGGATGAGAATCTCTTGCAAGGGATTTCTGTGGGTCATCAGAATCTCTTGCAAGGGATTTTTATGGGGTCATGGGATTTTGTATGGAGGGTTTTTTATGGGTCCTAACAAAAATTCGGGTGTAGTGTTAAAAGAATCCGGGAGTGGTTTTTGCAAAATCTGGGTGTGGGTCTCACCAAAACAGGTGTGCAGAGGGGTGCATCAAGACCAAAGTGAGGGGTGAATTCTGTGAGACAACTGACTTCACTGCTTGCAACCCACCACATACCTCCCTGCACCCTGTAGGATTGGTATGATCGGAAAAGTAAGGAGATCGCATCAGTGTAATAAAATGAAATTTCACAGTTGCATAACAGGTCAGAATGGGGGTGGTCAGTAACAGGTATGATGCATGGGTTGGTATTAAACAGAGAGATGGGGACCGCACCACCCTCAAGCGGGTTAGGATTAGTGGTTAGGATTAGAGTTAGGGTTAGGATTAGAGTTGGTGGTTAGGATTAGGTGGTATGTCCAGTGTGGGTTGGGTAGTGTATGCCACTAGTAGGAAACTGGAAGGGCAACATGTAGTATACAATTTATGGAAAACTGCTGCAGCAGGGTCTTGTGGGGCGGACCCATCTTTTCCCAGCAGGGTCATTCAGAAAGGTTGACCCACAGCACCTCCTGGCTTCAATGCATATTATGCGATCCCAGCAGCACCTCCTGGCTTCAGTGCATATTTTGGTCTTGGATGAGCGCATAGGATGAAAAAAATGTAGCTATCAAGAGTCTATGCAAGTGCACCTAGCATCCAGTGAGTTTAGGTGCATGACAGCCTATTTTCAGTACATAGCCCACCTAGTATACAAATGATGCAAATCTCCTGCAGAGGGTTTTTGTGGGGCTGCGCACCCCAGGCCCTGGGGGTTGGCACCCACTTAGTGTTGGGGTGCTGTGGGGCTGAACCTCCTACTAGTGAGGTGCACCCTATATGTGCAGCCAATAAGGTGCTGAGGTTCCCACTAGTGTCAAAAGGTACTTGGCGACTTTTGAGAGTTGCAGCCCTGCACTGGAACTTATATATCAGCTGTGAGCATGCACCTGGCACCGTTCGATTCGCATTCGAGTAATTTCAATTAATCAGAAGAAAGCGCATTTTTCCGATTTTTTTTCAATTAACTAAGTGGTTGGAAAGTGTAGAGTCCCAGAACTGGTTGTAATGTCAGCTGGGTGGGCTGGAGTGGTGGTGTAGGGCCTATTTAGTTGGTCCTGGGCCTACCAGGTGCCTACAGCCCCTAACCTACCTGAATTCCTATTGGCTGCCAGCTAAAAACTAGGTTCGCGATTTTCAAACTGGTGCATTGCAACAACCAGTGCAGGTGTCGGAAATCGGAAACCTGCATTCGACTCGTCTCGTCGCGCTCTATAATTATCAGAAGACCGCGCATTTTTCCGATTTATTCTGACTTTATTAAGTAGGTGGGAAGTGGGAGGGAACAGGAATTCTCACTAAGTCAGCTAGGTGCTGTGGGGTGTCTGGCCTGTGGTGGTGCTGCAGGTCCTATCTAGTTGGTCCTGAGCCTACCAGGTGCCTACAGCCCCTACCCTACCTGAATTCCTATTGGCTGCCAGCTAAAATCTAGGTTCGCGATTTTCAAACTGGTGCATTGCCACAACCAGTGCAGCTGTCGGAAATCGGAAACATGCATTCGACTCGTCTCGTCGCGCTCTATAATTATCAGAAAACCGCGCATTTTTCCGATTTATTTCAAGCTATCAAAGTGGTTGGGAAGTGGGAAGGACCAGTCCTACTTACTAAGTCAGCTGGGTGGGCTGTGGGGGTGCTCTAGGTCCTAGTTAGTTGGTCCTAGGCCCACCATGTGCCTACAGCCCCCATCCTACCTGAATTCTCATTGGCTGCCAGCTAAAAACTAGGTTCGCGATTTTCAAACTGGTGCATTGAAACAACCAATGCAGCTGTCGGGAAACGGAGACCTGCATTCGACTCGCCTCGTCGCGCTCTGCAATTATCAGAAAACCGCGCATTTTTCCGATTTTTTTCGACAAAGTTATGTAATTGCAAACATGGGGTCACCTACCCCTCCTACCCCACAGCCCACACACCAGTGCTCAGCCCTACACCATGGGCTGAACCAATGCAGGGACCTTTGTCTGAGACCCCACAACCTTGGCTGCACTAGCCTGCCCACCCCACATCATGTGATCACCACAACATCTTTTTTTTCCAGTATGCCCAACACTCCTACCAGCACAACACATTAGTACGCAACACATTAAATGGGCAGCTACCTGGGATATGCCCCAAGTAATTCAATGCGTACGCACGTGATTCTGCCATGCAGGCAGGAATTCCGTGTATTTCCCAGCCCACAATTCCCTCCCAAACTTAAGCTTACCTCCCACCCTCCCACACTTACACTTTTCTGAAGTGCACCCAACCATCTGTCCTGCACCCTCATACCACCTCCTACAGACCCTCAACCTCGTACATCACTGCCGTTACGTCCTACCATCGCGGTATATCCCTTTTCTTCCAAGTTGCGAGATGACATATAGCTAACATATCTGGGATCTTTTAGGGCTACCAACATGGCTTCCATCTCCCAGCCCATCCTCACAGCTGAGCGTAATGGCTACAACTTACGCTTCTGCAGCCGGTGCCTGGCTTTGCTTCAAGATCATACGCAAGCTGTCTCGACCCATCTGAAGACTTGCTTCCCACAACTTGATGTCAACCCCATCCTTCAAGAACTAGGCCTTCAAGCTACCCCTATTACGACCACTCCAGCCTACCGCACCTGGCTGTTCGACCTTGGCTTCCCTCAGGAGATCGATCCTCTCCCCTTCCTTCCTACACTCCAAGTCAAGGGCTCTAGTATACAATTTATGGGAATCTCTTGCAAGAGATTCTGATACTTTTAAAATGGGTCACGGAACTTTGTATGAATGGATTTTTGTGGGCCCTACCAAAAAATCCGGGTGTAGTGTTAAAAGAATCCGGGAGTGGTTTTTGCAAAATCCGGGTGTGGGTCTCACCAAAACAAGTGTGCAGAGGGGTGCATTAAGACCAAAGTGAGGGGTGCATTCCATGAGACACCTGACTTCACTACCTGCAACCCACCACATGCCTCCCTGCACCCTGTAGGATTGTTATGATCAGAAAAGCAAGGAGATCGCATCAGTGTAATAAAATGAAATTTCACAATTGCAAGAAAGGTCAGAATGGGGGTGGTCAGCAGCAGATGTGGTGCATGGGTTGGTATTAAGCAGAGGGATAGGGACCGCACCACCCTTGTATACTGTGAATCTGGATCTCTTGCAAGGGGTTTTATGGGGCTGGGGGTAGGGGTTTTTATGGGTCCTAGGCATTGGGCCAATTAAAACACAGAATTTATGGGAGTACAATTAAGGCAACCTGGGTGTGGGCTTGGACACAACCTGGGTGTGGCTGTTGGGCAACCTGGGTGTAGATTTTGTAAATCTACAAGTATGCATAGGGTCTATGTGCAGGCACAGATCCAAGACTGATGATGTTGTTTCTTGCTATTTTTACAGATGCATAGAGTCAAGTACTCTGATTTCAGGTTCTACGCATCATGTCATGGTATGAGTGGTGTGCAAGCAGGGTGTGGGTGGTGTGCAACCTAGGTGCAGGTTGGGATATCTAGTATACAATTCATGGGAATCTCTTGCAAGGGATTCTGATACTTTTAAAATGGGTCATGGAACTTTGTATGAATGGATTTTTGTGGGCCCTACCAAAAAATCCGGGTGTAGTGTTAAAAGAATCCGGGAGTGGTTTTTGCAAAATCCAGGTGTGGGTCTCACCAAAACAGGTGTGCAGAGGGGTGCATCAAGACCAAAGTGAGGGGTGCATTCCATGAGACACCTGACTTCACTACCTGCAACCCACCACATGCCTCCCTGCACCCTGTAAGATTGGTATGACCAGAAAAGCAAGGAGATCGCATTGGTGCAGTAAAAATGAAATTTCAGATTTGCAAGAAAGGTCAGAATGGGGGTGGTCAGTAGCAGATGGGATGCATGGGTTGGTATTAAGCAGAGGGATGGGGACCGCACCACCCTAGTATACAAATGATGCAAATCTCCTGCAGAGGGTTTTTGTGGGGCTGTGCACCCCAGGCCCAGGGGGTTTCTGTGGGTCTGTGCACCCTATGCTTTAGCACATATTATCTGTGCAACCCCTTGCTTTAGCGCATATTATCTGTGCACCCTATGCTTTAGCACATATTATCTGTGCATCCTATGCTTTAGCGCATATTATGCGATCCCAACAGCAACCCCTAGCTTTGGTACATATTTTGGGTCTTGGTTGGTGCATAGAATTAGAAAAATGTAACTATGGAGAGACCATGCAAGTGCACTTACTGTACATTAAGAATAGGTGCATATGGGATGGTAGTGAGCATTATGGGATGGATAGCACTTCACAGCAGTGGGTTGTAGGTGGTGACGGGTGTAAGAAAGGGTATTACATCATTAGAGACGGCAATGCCTGGGGGGAAAGATCCGAGGGTACGGTTGGAATCAGAAAAGCAAGACGATCGCATCGGTGTAATAAAATCCTAGTTTTACAATTGCGGGAAGAAACCGGGGAGCTGAATACTTGGGAGTTGGTATTAAGTGGCAGGAGGTTGTAGTGGTCATGAGTATTAGGTGGTAGTGGATTATAGGTACTTACAGGTGCTGAGAGGTAGTCAAGATGTGGTGTTGATGGGTGCTAGGGAGTAGTGGGTTCTAGGTACCACAGGTGGTGTTGGGTGCTAGAGGATGGTGAGGATTAGGTGCTGTAGGTTGCTGAGGGTGCTAGAAGGGCAGGTTGCAGGTGGTGATGGGTTAAGTCAGGGCTACTACACCGTCAGAGACAACGATGCACTGGGGGAGAAATCCGAGGGTATGGTTGGGATCAGAAAAGCAAGACGATCACATCGGTATAATAAAATCCCAGTTTCACAATTGCGGAAAGAAACCGGGGAGTTGGTTGTTGAGGAGTTGATTCTAGGTGGCAGTAGGGTGTAGTGGCCTAGAGTACTATATGGTAGTGGGTGATAGGTACTGACAGGTACTGAGGAGTAGTGAGGAGGAGGTGGCAATGGCTGCTAGGGAGTAGTGGGTTCTAGGCACTACAGGTGGTGTTGGGTGCTAGAGGATAGTGATATTAGGTGCTGTAGGTAGCTGATGAGGCCTAGAGTAGTAGGTTGTAGGTGGTAAGGGGTGTATGTTAGGACCCCTAGTGCATTAGAGACAACGATGCACCAGGGGAGAAATCCGAGACTATGGTTGGGATCAGAAAAGCAAGACGATCGCATCGGTGCAATAAAATCCTAGTTTTACAATTGCGGGAGAGATCCGGGGAGGGGATTTAAGTTAGTATAAGGTGGTGGTGAGTACTATGGAGTGGCAGGTATTAGGTACTATGGGTTTTGATGGGTGCTATTGGTTGTGATGGGTACTAGAGAACAGTGAGTTCTAGGTGCTGTAGATGGTATTGGGTCCTAGACAGTACTAGGTTTCAGGTATTGTAGGTGGTGTTAGGTGCTGAAGAGTAGTTGGTTTTAGGTATCGTAGGTGGTATTGAATTCTAGACAGTAGTGAGTTCCAGGTACTGTAGGTAGTGTTGGGTGCTGTAGAGGATTGAGTTACAGGTGGTGGCATGTACAAATCAAGGCTATGATGCCGTTAGAGACAACGATGCACGGGGGCAGAAATCCGAGACTACGGTTGGAATCAGAAAAGCAACACGATCGCATCGGTGCAATAAAAATGGAATTTCACAATTGCGGAAAGGAATCGGGGAGAGATATACTCAGAAGTGTGTATCAGTTAGCGGGCAGGAGTAGTTGCTCCCGACCCAAGATACAATTGATCCTGACTCTCAAGAAGGGTTTTATTGGCCTGTAGGGGTTTTATGGGTCCCATGACCGGGCCAATTAAAATGCAGGATTTGGTCTGGCAACCTAGGTGTGCATTGAGGGCAACCTGGGTGTGGGCTTTGGGCAACCTGGGTGTAGGCATTAGGCAACCTGGGTGTGAGCTTTGTAAATCTACAGGTATGCATGAGATCTATGTGTATGCACGGATCCAGGACTGACGAGTTATTTTTGCTAGTATACAATTTATGGAAAACTGCTGCAGCAGGGTCCTGTGGGGCGGACCCATATTTTCCCAGCAGGGTCATTAACAAAGTTGGACCCACAGCACCTCCTGGCTTCAGTGCATATTATGCGATCTCAGCAGCACCTCCTGGCTTCAGTACATATTTTCAGACCTGGTTAGTGCATAAGATGAAAAAAATGTAACTATGGAGAGGGTATGCAAGTGCACCTACTGTACACTAAGAATAGGTGCATATGGGATGGTAGTAAGCATTAGGTGATGGATAGCACTTCACAGCAGTGGGTTGTAGGTAGTGACGGGTGTAAGAAAGGGTACTACATCATTAGAGACGACGATGCATGGGGGGAAAGATCCGAGGGTATGGTTAGAATCAGAAAAGCAAGACGATCGCATCGGTGCAATAAAATCCTAGTTTCACAATTGCGGGAAGAAACCGGGGAGCTGAGAACTTGGGAGTTGGTATTAAGTGGCAGTAGGGTGTAGTGGTCATGAGTATTAGGTGGTAGTGGATTATAGGTGCTTGAGGTGCCGGGTAGTAATGTGATTGCATTGCGAATGTGTGCTGGTGAATGGGCAGGATCTGTGCACCACGTAGCTGGCGCTGCAGGACAGGGGCTTGACAGTGTGTCATAAAGGCCGGCGGGGTGCTAGGAGCGCAGGTCATGTGGCGACGGGTTAAGTCGCGCTTACTATACCGTTGTTAATAACGATGCACCGGAGAAATCCGGAGGTACTGGGCTGGACCGAAAAGCAAGACGATCGCATCGGCAGAATAAAATTCTAGTTTCAATTCATGGGAAGAAACCTGTGGAGTCAGACGCAAGAGGCCGAGATAGTTTACAGTGCAGTGCTGTAGTACTCGTAGAGTACTGACAGAATGGTGAGGTACCACAGGTACCGATGAGTGTTCTATGAGGGGGTGGCGATGGGTGCTAGGGAGTAGTGGGTTCTAGGTGCTACGAGAGGTGTTGGGTACTAGAGGATAGTGGGTATTAGATGCTGTAGGTAGCTGATGAGGCCTGGAGTAGTAGGTTGTAGGTGGTGAGGAGTGTATGTCAGGACCCCTAGTGCATTAGAGACAACGATGCACCAGGGGAGAAATCCGAGAGTATGGTTAGAATCAGAAAAGCAAGTCAATCGCATCGGTGCAATAAAATTCTAATTTCACAATTGTGGGAGAGATCCAGGGAGGGGATTCAAGTTGGTATGAGTGCGTAGTACCATTAAGCGGCAAGACATAAGACTACAGTTTCTTACTGGAAGTTGTTGTCATGGATGGGTGCTAGAGAACAGTGAGTTCTAGGTGCTGTAGATGGGATTAGGTGCTAGATAATACTAGGTTTCAGGTGCTGTAGGTGGTACTAAGTGCTGAAGAGTAGTTGGTTTTAGGTATTGTAGGTGGTATTGGGTTCTTGACAGTAGTGAGTTCCAGGTACTGTAGGTGGTATCAGGTGCTAGATGTAGTGAGTTCCAGGTGCTGTAGGTAGTGTTGGGTGCTGTAGAGGATTGAGTTACAGGTGGTGGCATGTACAAATCAGGGCCATGATGCCGTTAGAGACAACGATGCACGGGGGCAGAAATCTGAGACTACGGTTAGAATCGGAAAAGCAAGACGATCGCATCGGTGCAATAAAAATGTAATTTCACAATTGCGGAAAGGAATCGGGGAG
>JAJFDH010000098.1:0-22151 GCA_028637635.1 Xylariaceae sp. X802 | reverse complement strand
CTCAGCACCTGTAAGCACCTATGATCCACTACCACCTAGTACTCATGATCACTACAACCTACTGCCACTTAATCCCAACTCCCAAGTCTTCAGCTCCCCGGTTTCTTCCCGCAATTGTAAAACTAGAATTTTATTGCACCGATGCGATCGTCTTACTTTTCTGATTCTAACCATACCCTCGGATCTTTCCCCCCATGTATCGTTGTCTCTAACGATATAGTACCTTTTCTTACACCCGTCACCACCTACAACCCACTGCTGTGAAGTGCCCCCCATTATCCCATGCTCACTACCATCTCATATGCACTTATTCCTAGCGTACAGTAGGTGCACTTGCATGACCTCTCTATAGTTCCATTTTTTTTAATCCTATGCGCTAACTAAGACCCAAAATATGTACCAAAGCCAGGGCTTGCTGCTGGGATTGCATAATATGTGCTAAAGCATAGAGTGCACAGATAATATGTGCTAAAGCATGGGGTGCACTGATAATATGCGCTAAAGCATGGGGTACATAGATAATATGTGCTAAAGCATAGGGTGCACAGACCCACAGAAACCCCCAGGGCCTGGGGTGCACAGCCCCACAAAAACCCTCTGCAGGAGGTTTGCATGTATTGTATACTAGTTGCATACACCACCCAACACACACTGGACATACCACCTAATCCTAACCACCAACTCTAATCCTAACCCTAACTCTAATCCTAACCACTAATCCTAACCCGCCTGAGGGTGGTGCGGTCCCTGTCCCTGTGCCTAATACCAATCTATGCCTGACACTTGCTACTGACCACCCCCATTTTGACCTGTTATGCAACTGTGAAATTTCATTTTTATTACACTGATGCGATCTTCTTGCTTTTCTGATCATACCAATCCTACAGGGTGCAGGGAGGCATGTGGTGGGTTGCAGGTAGTGAAGTCAGGTGTCTCATGGAATGCACCCCTCACTTTGGTCTTAATGCACCCCTCTGCACACTTGTTTGGTGGGACCCACACCTGGATTTTGCAAAAACCACTCCCGGATTCTTTTAACACTACACCCGGATTTTTTAGTAGGGCCCACAAAAATCCATTCATACAAAGTTCCATGACCCATTTTAAAAATATCAGAATCTCTTGCAAGAGATTCCCATAAATTGTATACTAGATATCCCAACCTGCACCTAGGCTGCACACCACCCACACCCAGGTTGCACACCACCTACACCCTGCTTGCATACCACCATACACAAGTTGCACACCACCCGTACTATGACATAATGCGTAGGACCTGAAATCAGAGTGCTTGACTCTATGCATCTGTAAAAATAGCAAAAAATAACTCGTCAGTCCTGGATCTGTGCATGCACATAGATCTCATGCATACCCGTAGATTTACAAAGCTCACACCCAGGTTGCCTAATGCCTACACCTAGGTTGCCCAAAGCCCACACCCAGGTTGCCCTCAATGCACACCCAGGTTGCCAGACCAAATCCTGCATTTTAATTGGCCCAATTCATAGGACCCATAAAAACCCCTACCCCCAGCCCCATAAAACCCCTTGCAAGAGATCCAGATCCATTGTATACTAGAATTTTATTGCACCGATGCGATCGTCTTGCTTTTCTGATTCTAACCATGCCCTCGGATCTTTCCCCCCATACATTGTTGTCTCTAACGACAAAATAGTGTTGGTACACACATAGGTTACCCAGTATGCACACCTAGATTGCCCCAACCCATACCTAGGTTGCCTAGCCTGCACACCTAGGTTGCGCAACACCCACACCCAGGTTGCCTAGCCTGCATACCTAAGTTGCCTAGCATGCACACCCAGGTTGCTCCCACCCACACCCAGGTTGCCCAACATGCACACCCAGGTTGCTCCCACCCACACCCAGGTTGCTTAGCCTGCATACCCAGGTTGCCTAGCATGCACACCTGGATTGCCCCAACCTACACCCAGGTTGCCTAGCATGCACACCTGGATTGCCCCAACCTACACCCAGGTTGCCTAGCATGCACACCCAGGTTACTCCAACCCACACCCAGGTTGCCTAGCCTGCACACCCAGGTTGCCTAGCCTGCACACCTGGATTGCCCCAACCTACACCCAGGTTGCCTAGCATGCACACCTAGATTGCCCCAACCCACACCCAGGTTGTCTAGCATGCACACCCAGGTTGCTCCCACCCACACCCAGGTTGCTTAGCCTGCATACCCAGGTTGCCTAGCATGCACACCTGGATTGCCCCAACCTACACCCAGGTTGCCTAGCATGCACACCTGGATTGCCCCAACCTACACCCAGGTTGCCTAGCATGCACACCCAGGTTACTCCAACCCACACCCAGGTTGCCTAGCATGCACACCCAGGTTGCCTAGTATGCACACCTAGATTGCCTAGCCTGCACATCCAGGTTGCCCAGCATGCACATCCAGGCTGCTCCAACTCACACCCAGGTTGCCTAGTATGCACACTTAGGTTGCGCAACACCCACACCTAAGTTGCCTAGCATGCACACCCAGGTTGCTCCAACCCACACCCAGGTTGCCTAGCCTGTACACCCAGGTTGCCTAGCCTGCACACCTAGATTGCCCCAACCCACACCTAGGTTGTCTAGCATGCACACCCAGGTTGCTCCCACCCACACCCAGGTTGCCTAGCCTGTACACCTAGGTTGCCTAGCCTGCACACCTAGATTGCCCCAACCCACACCCAGGTCAGTTTCAAGACGACACCGCCCAGGCTGTTCCCACTCCACACCTGCGGCTGCTACCAGATAATTGTGTCGTTTTGGCGACGACACCGATCGGCCTAACCTACACCTGCGCTGCTCGCATGTAACACCTGATTGTTCTTAACCTACACCCGCGTCACAAGATGACACCTGCGTTATCTCCAACCCACACCCGCGGGCCGCCGAAGATGCGACACCTGCGTTGCTCTAACATGCACACCTGTATCGCTTCTTACCGCACATCCAGGCGTCACCAAGATGCATCCAGGCCGTCTAACTCACACCCAGGTTGCCTAGTATGCACACTTGTGTCATGCAACACCCACACCTAAGTCAGCTTCAAAGATGCGACACCCGCGCTGTTCCAACCCACACCCAGGTCAGCTTCAAATTTCTGTACACCGTACTGCTTAACAGACATTCCAGACATCGCCTTAACCCACACCTGTGTTGTTCACATATTATCACCCAAAGTTGCTCCCACCCACACCCAGGCTTGCCACTGTACACCTGTGCTGTCTAGCTCCTGGCACACCCGTTGCGCAACACCACACCCGTGCTGTTTCCAACAAGATACCCAGTCATAAGACGACACCCGTGTGTTGTTCCCACCCACACCTGCGGGCCGCCTAACGCACACCTGCGGCCAAGCCCCACCCACACCTGCAAGAGCATTTGCATACCTGCGTCAGTTTTAAGATGCACACCGATTGGTTTCCCAACCTACACCTGTGTCACGAAGATGACACCCGTGTTACTCCAACCCACACCTGTGTTGTTTCCAACAGACACCTGCGTCATTAAATTATGACACCCCGATTGCCTCCCAACCTACACCTGCGCTGTCAAGATGCGACACCTGGACATCGCCTAACCCACACCCAGGTTGCCCAACATGCACACCCAGGTTGCTCCCACCCACACCCAGGTTGCTTAGCCTGCATACCCAGGTTGCCTAGCATGCACACCTGGATTGCCCCAACCTACACCCAGGTTGCCTAGCATGCACACCTGGATTGCCCCAACCTACATCTGTGGCCAGCCAAGATGCACACCCAAAGTATCTATCCACACCTGCGCTAAGCTCAAGATGCACACCCAAAGGTCATTTCGCAAGATGTAATACAGCACACCTGGGATCGTTTACCGCAGACATCCAAAAGGTTCGGAAGATTGCATATCCAGGTCAAGCCCAACTCTCACACCCAGGTTGCCTAGTATGCACACTTAGGTTGCGCAACACCCACACCTAAGTTGCCTAGCATGCACACCCAGGTTGCTCCAACCCACACCCAGGTTGCCTAGCCTGTACACCCAGGTTGCCTAGCCTGCACACCTAGATTGCCCCAACCCACACCTAGGTTGTCTAGCATGCACACCCAGGTTGCTCCCACCCACACCCAGGTTGCCTAGCCTGTACACCCAGGTTGCCTAGCCTGCACACCTAGATTGCCCCAACCCACACCTAGGTTGTCTAGCATGCACACCCAGGTTGCTCCAACCCACACCCAGGTTGCCTAGCATGCACACCCAGGTTGCTCCCACCCACACCCAGGTTGCCAAGCCTGCACACCCAGGTTGCCTAGTATGCACACCTAGATTGCCCCAACCCACACCCAGGTTGCTCCCACCCACACCCAGGTTGCCTAGCCTGCATACCCAGGTTGCCTAGCCTGCACATCCAGGTTGCCCAGCATGCACATCCAGGCTGCTCCAACTCACACCCAGGTTGCCTAGTATGCACACTTAGGTTGCGCAACACCCACACCTAAGTTGCCTAGCATGCACACCCAGGTTGCTCCAACCCACACCCAGGTTGCCACAGCCTACACATAAGCTATGTAGCATATACAGCAAGGTTGCCCAACATGGCCAAGTAGGTTGCTTAGCATACATATCTAAGTTGTCTTGTACATGCATTTAAATTGATGCTGATTGTTTGTAGCATTATTAGGTAAAGAAGTTATGAATACATACACAGATATGTATTTTGCAGAAAGTTGTAACTTTACAAATTGCACACCCAGGTTGTACAATAGCTACACCCAGGTTTGTTAAAAACTCACACCCAGGTTGCCTTAATTGTACACCAAGAAATCCTGGGTTTTGATTGGCTAAAACCTTGGGACCCATAAAAACCCCTACCCTCAGCCCCATAAAACCCCTTGCAAGAGATCCAGATTCACAGTATACAAGGATTTTATTGCACTGATGCGATCGTCTTGCTTTTCTGATTCTAACCATACTCTCGGATTTCTCCCCCGGTGCATCGTTGTCTATAACGCACTAGGGGTCCTGACATACACTCCTCACCACCTACAACCTATTACTCTAGGCCTCATCAGCTACCTACAGCACCTGATACTCACTATCCTCTAGCACCCAACACCACTTGTAGTGCCTAGAACCCACTACTCCCTGGCACCCATCGCCACCTCCTCCTCACTACTCCTCAGGAACTGTCAGTACCTATCACCCACTACCATCTAGTACTCTAGGCCACTACACCCCACTGCCACCCAGAATCAACTCCTAAATAACCAACTTCCCGGTTTCTTTCCGCAATTGTGAAACTGAGATTTTATTATACCAATGCGATCGTCTTGCTTTTCTGATTCCAACCGTACCCTCAGATTTCTCCCCCGGTGCATCGTTGTCTCTAACGGTGTAGTAGCCCTGACTTAACCCATCACTACCTGCAACCTGCCCTTCTAGCACCCTCAGCAACCTACAGCACCTAATCCTCACCATTCTCTAGCACCCAATACCACCTGTGGTACCTAGATCCCACTACTCCCTAGCACCCAACACTACATCCTCCTCACTACTTCTCAGCACCTGTAAGCACCTATGATCCACTACCACCTAGTACTCATGATCACTACAACCTACTGCCACTTAATCCCAACTCCCAAGTCTTCAGCTCCCCGGTTTCTTCCCGCAATTGTAAAACTAGAATTTTATTGCACCGATGCGATCGTCTTACTTTTCTGATTCTAACCATACCCTCGGATCTTTCCCCCCATGTATCGTTGTCTCTAACGATATAGTACCTTTTCTTACACCCGTCACCACCTACAACCCACTGCTGTGAAGTGCCCCCCATTATCCCATGCTCACTACCATCTCATATGCACTTATTCCTAGCGTACAGTAGGTGCACTTGCATGACCTCTCTATAGTTCCATTTTTTTTAATCCTATGCGCTAACTAAGACCCAAAATATGTACCAAAGCCAGGGCTTGCTGCTGGGATTGCATAATATGTGCTAAAGCATAGAGTGCACAGATAATATGTGCTAAAGCATGGGGTGCACTGATAATATGCGCTAAAGCATGGGGTACATAGATAATATGTGCTAAAGCATAGGGTGCACAGACCCACAGAAACCCCCAGGGCCTGGGGTGCACAGCCCCACAAAAACCCTCTGCAGGAGGTTTGCATGTATTGTATACTAGTTGCATACACCACCCAACACACACTGGACATACCACCTAATCCTAACCACCAACTCTAATCCTAACCCTAACTCTAATCCTAACCACTAATCCTAACCCGCCTGAGGGTGGTGCGGTCCCTGTCCCTGTGCCTAATACCAATCTATGCCTGACACTTGCTACTGACCACCCCCATTTTGACCTGTTATGCAACTGTGAAATTTCATTTTTATTACACTGATGCGATCTTCTTGCTTTTCTGATCATACCAATCCTACAGGGTGCAGGGAGGCATGTGGTGGGTTGCAGGTAGTGAAGTCAGGTGTCTCATGGAATGCACCCCTCACTTTGGTCTTAATGCACCCCTCTGCACACTTGTTTGGTGGGACCCACACCTGGATTTTGCAAAAACCACTCCCGGATTCTTTTAACACTACACCCGGATTTTTTAGTAGGGCCCACAAAAATCCATTCATACAAAGTTCCATGACCTATTTTAAAAATATCAGAATCTCTTGCAAGAGATTCCCATAAATTGTATACTAGATATCCCAACCTGCACCTAGGCTGCACACCACCCACACCCAGGTTGCACACCACCTACACCCTGCTTGCATACCACCATACACAAGTTGCACACCACCCGTACTATGACATAATGTGTAGGACCTGAAATCAGAGTGCTTGACTCTATGCATCTGTAAAAATAGCAAAAAATAACTCGTCAGTCCTGGATCCGTGCATGCACATAGATCTCATGCATACCTGTAGATTTACAAAGCTCACACCCAGGTTGCCTAATGCCTACACCTAGGTTGCCCAAAGCCCACACCCAGGTTGCCCTCAATGCACACCCAGGTTGCCAGACCAAATCCTGCATTTTAATTGGCCCAATTCATAGGACCCATAAAAACCCCTACCCCCAGCCCCATAAAACCCCTTGCAAGAGATCCAGATCCATTGTATACTGTCAGGCAACCCACTCCTAACCCACCACTCAATACACACTTCTGAGTATATCCCTCCCCGATTCCTTTCCGCAATTGTGAAATTGCATTTTTATTGCACCGATGCGATCGTCTTGCTTTTCTGATTCTAACCGTAGTCTCGGATTTCTGCCCCCGTGCATCGTTGTCTCTAACGGCATGATAGCCCTGATTTGTACATGCCACCACCTGTAACTCAATCCTCTACAGCACCCAACACCACCTACAGGACCTAGAACTCACTACGTCTAGCACCTGACACCACCTACAGTACCTGGAACTCACTATTGTACAGAACCCAATACCACCTACAATACCTAAAACCAACTACTCTTCAACACCTAATACTACCTACAGCACCTGAAACCTAGTATTGTCTAGCACCCATCACAACCAACAGCACCCATCAAAACTCATAGTACCTAATATCTGCCACCCCATAGCACTCACCACCACCTCATACCAACTTGAATCCCCTCCCCGGATCTCTCCCGCAATTGTGAAATTAGAATTTTATTGCACTGATGCGATCGTCTTGCTTTTCTGATTCTAACCATACTCTCGGATTTCTCCCCCGGTGCATCGTTGTCTATAACGCACTAGGGGTCCTGACATACACTCCTCACCACCTACAACCTACTACTCTAGGCCTCATCAGCTACCTACAGCACCTGATACTCACTATCCTCTAGCACCCAACACTACCCATAGCACCTAGAACCCACTACTCCCTGGCACCCATCGCCACCTCCTCCTCACTACTCCTCAGTACCTGTCAGTACCTATCACCCACTACCATCTAGTACTCTAGGCCACTACACCCTACTACCACCTGGAATTAACTCCTGAATAACTAACTCCCCGGTTTCTTCCCGCAATTGTGAAACTAGGATTTTATTATACTGATGCGATCGTCTTGCTTTTCTGATTCCAACCGTACCCTCGGATTTCTCCCCCGGTGCATCGTTGTCTCTAACGGTGTAGTAGCCCTGACTTAACCCATCACCACCTGCAACCTGCCTTTCTAGCACCCTCAGCAACCTACAGCACCTAATTCATACCATTCTCTAGCACCCAACACCACCTGTGGTACCTAGATCTTACTACTCCCTAGCACCCATCACCACCACATCCTGACTACCTCTCAGCACCTCTCAGCACCTATAATCCACTACCGCCTAATACTCATGACCACTACAACCTACCACTTAATACCAACTCCCAAGTATTCAGCTCCCCGGTTTCTTCCCGCAATTGTGAAACTAGGATTTTATTACAGCGATGCGATCGTCTTGCTTTTCTGATTCCAACCATACCCTCGGATCTTTCCCCCCATGCATCGTCGTCTCTAATGATGTAGTTCCCTTTTTTACACCTGTCACCACCTACAACCCACTGATGTGAAGTGCTATCCATCACCTAATGTTCACTACCACCTTATATGCACCTATTCTTGATGTACAGTAGGTGCACTTGCATACCCTCTCCGTAGTTACATTTTTTTCATCTTATGCACTAACCAGGTCTGAAAATATGTACTGAAGCCAGGAGGTGCTGCTGGGATCGCATAATATGCACTGAAGCCAGGAGGTGCTGTGGGTCCAACTTTGATAATGACCCTGCTGGGAAAAGATGGGTCCGCCCCACAGGACCCTGCTGCAGCAGTTTTCCATAAATTGTATACTAGTACAACCACACTCAATCACAACCACCTCACATCAACTTACAAGCATCCTGCCCCTCGCATACTTCCTGCAATTGTGAAAATACACTTTCATTATACCAATGCGATCTCCTGACTTTTCTGATCACAACCATATGCTCGCATCCTTCACCCCATACATTGTTGTGTTTAACGGTCCAGTATCCTGACTTAAGTCTGCCTCTACCTGTAATCCACTAGTGTGCAGCACTCTCTGACACTTAATGCACCTTACTGTTACTGTCATCTTAATGCTAGGTGGGCTGTGCACTGAAAATAGGGCTGCCATGCACTTAAACCCACTGTATGCTAGGTGCACTTGCATAGTCTCTTGATAGTTACATTTTTTTTCATCCTATGCGCTCATCCAAGACCAAAATATGCACTGAAGCCAGGAGGTGCTGCTGGGATCGCATAATATGCATTGAAGCCAGGAGGTGCTGTGGGTCAACCTTTCTGAGTGACCCTGCTGGGAAAAGATGGGTCCGCCCCACAGGACCCTGCTGCAGCAGTTTTCCATAAATTGTATACTAGCACCCTACTGTTACTATCACCTTGATGCTAGGTGGGCTGTGCACTGAAAATAGGGCTGCCATGCACCTAAATCCACTGTATGCCAGGTGCACTTGCATAGACTCTTGATAGTTACATTTTTTTTCATCTTATGCGCTCATCCAAGACCAAAATATGCACTGAAGCCAGGAGGTGCTGCTGGGATCGCATAATATGCATTGAAGCCAGGAGGTGCTGTGGGTCAACCTTTCTGAGTGACCCTGCTGGGAAAAGATGGGTCCGCCCCACAGGACCCTGCTGCAGCAGTTTTCCATAAATTGTATACTACCCTACTAGTTGCATACACCACCCAACCCACACTGGACATACCACCTAATCCTAACCACCAACTCTAATCCTAACCCTAACTCTAATCCTAACCACTAATCCTAACCCGCCTGAGGGTGGTGCGGTCCCTGTCCCTGTGCCTAATACCAATCTATGCCTGACACTTGCTACTGACCACCCCCATTTTGACCTGTTATGCAACTGTGAAATTTCATTTTTATTACACTGATGCGATCTTCTTGCTTTTCTGATCATACCAATCCTACAGGGTGCAGGGAGGCATGTGGTGGGTTGCAGGTAGTGAAGTCAGGTGTCTCATGGAATGCACCCCTCACTTTGGTCTTAATGCACCCCTCTGCACACTTGTTTGGTGGGACCCACACCTGGATTTTGCAAAAACCACTCCCGGATTCTTTTAACACTACACCCGGATTTTTTAGTAGGGCCCACAAAAATCCATTCATACAAAGTTCCATGACCCATTTTAAAAATATCAGAATCTCTTGCAAGAGATTCCCATAAATTGTATACTAGATATCCCAACCTGCACCTAGGCTGCACACCACCCACACCCAGGTTGCACACCACCTACACCCTGCTTGCATACCACCATACACAAGTTGCACACCACCCGTACTATGACATAATGCGTAGGACCTGAAATCAGAGTGCTTGACTCTATGCATCTGTAAAAATAGCAAAAAATAACTCGTCAGTCCTGGATCTGTGCATGCACATAGATCTCATGCATACCCGTAGATTTACAAAGCTCACACCCAGGTTACCTAATGCCTACACCCAGGTTGCCCAAAGCCCACACCCAGGTTGCCCTCAATGCACACCCAGGTTGCCAGACCAAATCCTGCATTTTAATTGGCCCAATTCATAGGACCCATAAAAACCCCTACCCCCAGCCCTATAAAACCCCTTGCAAGAGATCCAGATCAATTGTATACTAGGTCAGGCAACCCACTCCTAACCCACCACTCAATATACACTTCTGAGTATATCCCTCCCGGATTCCTTTCTGCAATTGTGAAATTACATTTTTATTGCACCGATGCGATCGTCTTGCTTTTCTGATTCTAACCGTAGTCTCGGATTTCTGCCCCCGTGCATCGTTGTCTTTAACGGCATCATGGCCCTGATTTGTACATGCCACCACCTATAACTCAATTCTCTACAGCACCCAACACTACCTACAGTACCTGGAACCCACTACCGTCCAGAACTCAATACTACATACGATACCTAAAACCAACTATTCTTCAGCACCTAGTACCACCTACAGCACCTGAAACCTAGTATTGTCTAGCACCCAATCCCATCTACAGCACCTAGAACTCACTATTCCCTAGCACCCATCACAACCAACAGCACCCATCAAAGCCCATAGTACCTAATACCTGCCACCCCATAGTACTCACCACCACCTCATACCAACTTGAATCCCCTCCCCGGATCTCTCCCGCAATTGTGAAACTAGGATTTTATTGCACTGATGCGATCGTCTTGCTTTTCTGATTCTAACCATACTCTCGGATTTCTCCCCCGGTGCATCGTTGTCTATAACGCACTAGGGGTCCTGACATACACTCCTCACCACCTACAACCTATTACTCCAGGCCTCATCAGCTACCTACAGCACCTAATATCACTATCCTCTAGCACCCAACACCACCTGTAGTGCCTAGAACCCACTACTCCCTGGCACCCATCGCCACCTCCTCCTCACTATTCCTCAGGAACTGTCAGTACCTATCACCCACTACCATCTAGTACTCTAGGCCACTACACCCCACTGCCACCCAGAATCAACTCCTAAATAACCAACTTCCCGGTTTCTTTCCGCAATTGTGAAACTAGGATTTTATTATACCGATGCGATCGTCTTGCTTTTCTGATTCCAACCGTACCCTCGGATTTCTCCCCCGGTGCATCGTTGTCTCTAATGGTGTAGTAGCCCTGACTTAACCCATCACCACCTGCAACCTGCCCTTCTAGCACCCTCAGCAACCTACAGCACCTAATCCATACCATCCTCTAGCACCCAACACCACCTGTGGTACCTAGATCCTACTATTCCCCAGCACCTATCACCACCACATCCTGACTACCTCTCAGCACCTGTAAGCACCTACAATCCACTACCACCTAGTACTCATGATCACTACAACCTACTGCCACTTAATACCAACTCCCAAGTCTTCAGCTCCCCGGTTTCTTCCCGCAATTGTAAAACTAGAATTTTATTGCACCGATGCGATCGTCTTACTTTTCTGATTCTAACCGTAGTCTTGGATCTTTCCCCCCATGCATCGTTATCTCTAACGATGTAGTACCCTTTCTTACACCCGTCACCACCTACAACCCACTGCTGTGAAGTGCCCCCCATTATCCCATGCTCACTACCATCTCATATACACTTATTCCTAGCGTACAGTAGGTGCACTTGCATGACCTCTCCATAGTTACATTTTTTTTAATCCTATGCGCTAACTAAGACCCAAAATATGTACCAAAGCCAGGGCTTGCTGCTGGGATTGCATAATATGTGCTAAAGCATAGAGTGCACAGATAATATGTGCTAAAGCATAGGGTGCACAGATAATATGTGCTAAAGCAAGGGGTTGCACAGATAATATGTGCTAAAGCATAGGGTGCACAGACCCACAGAAACCTCCTGGGCCTGGGGTGCACTGCCCCACAAAAACCCTCTGCAGGAGATTTGCATCATTTGTATACTACATATCAGAACCACCTCCCCACCCCCCAACTCCAACCACCTCACAACCACCCTCTCACCCCCAAGTGCAACCACCACACAACCACCTTTAACCCCCCAGTGCAACCACCACACAACCACCTTTAACCCCCCCAAGTGCACCCACCACACAACCACCTTTTAACCCCCTCAAGTGCACCCACCACAACCACCCTTTACCCTTACCCCTTACCCCTAACCCCTAACCCCAACCATCTCACAACCACCCTTTACCCCCCCAGCCGCAACCATCTCACAACCACCCTTTAACCCCCCCAGCTGCAACCACCTCTAGTGCAGCCACCTCTAGCACAACCACACTCAATCACAACCACTTCACATCAACCTCTGAGCTTCCTGCCCCTCGCATCCCTCCTGCAATTGTGAAAATACACTTTTATTATACCAATGCGATCTCCTGACTTTTCTGATCACAACTATATGCTCGCATCCTTCACCCCATACATTGTTGTGTTTAACGGTCCAGTATCCTGACTTAAGTCTGCCTCTACCTGTAATCCACTAGTGTGCAGCACCCTCTGACACTGAAAGCACCCTACTGTTATTGTCACCTTGATGCTAGGTGGGCTGTGCACTGAAAATAGGGCTGCCATGCACCTAAACCCACTGTATGCTAGGTGCACTTGCATAGTCTCTTGATAGTTACATTTTTTTTCATCTTATGCGCTCATCCAAGACCAAAATATGCACTGAAGCCAGGAGGTGCTGCTGGGATCGCATAATATGCATTGAAGCCAGGAGGTGCTGTGGGTCAACCTTTCTGAATGACCCTGCTGGGAAAAGATGGGTCCGCCCCACAGGACCCTGCTGCAGCAGTTTTCCATAAATTGTATACTACATGTTGCTGCACCAGTTCTCTTACACCACCCAACACACACTGGACATACCACCTAATCCTAACCACCAACTCTAATCCTAACCCTAACTCTAATCCTAACCACTAATCCTAACCCGCCTGAGGGTGGTGCGGTCCCTGTCCCTGTGCCTAATACCAATCTATGCCTGACACTTGCTACTGACCACCCCCATTTTGACCTGTTATGCAACTGTGAAATTTCATTTTTATTACACTGATGCGATCTTCTTGCTTTTCTGATCATACCAATCCTACAGGGTGCAGGGAGGCATGTGGTGGGTTGCAGGTAGTGAAGTCAGGTGTCTCATGGAATGCACCCCTCACTTTGGTCTTAATGCACCCCTCTGCACACTTGTTTGGTGGGACCCACACCTGGATTTTGCAAAAACCACTCCCGGATTCTTTTAACACTACACCCGGATTTTTTAGTAGGGCCCACAAAAATCCATTCATACAAAGTTCCATGACCCATTTTAAAAATATCAGAATCTCTTGCAAGAGATTCCCATAAATTGTATACTAGATATCCCAACCTGCACCTAGGCTGCACACCACCCACACCCAGGTTGCACACCACCTACACCCTGCTTGCATACCACCATACACAAGTTGCACACCACCCGTACTATGACATAATGCGTAGGACCTGAAATCAGAGTGCTTGACTCTATGCATCTGTAAAAATAGCAAAAAATAACTCGTCAGTCCTGGATCTGTGCATGCACATAGATCTCATGCATACCCGTAGATTTACAAAGCTCACACCCAGGTTGCCTAATGCCTACACCTAGGTTGCCCAAAGCCCACACCCAGGTTGCCCTCAATGCACACCCAGGTTGCCAGACCAAATCCTGCATTTTAATTGGCCCAATTCATAGGACCCATAAAAACCCCTACCCCCAGCCCCATAAAACCCCTTGCAAGAGATCCAGATCCATTGTATACTAGGTCAGGCAACCCACTCCTAACCCACCACTCAATACACACTTCTGAGTATATCCCTCCCCGATTCCTTTCCGCAATTGTGAAATTGCATTTTTATTGCACCGATGCGATCGTCTTGCTTTTCTGATTCTAACCGTAGTCTCGGATTTCTGCCCCCGTGCATCGTTGTCTCTAACGGCATGATAGCCCTGATTTGTACATGCCACCACCTGTAACTCAATCCTCTACAGCACCCAACACCACCTACAGGACCTAGAACTCACTACGTCTAGCACCTGACACCACCTACAGTACCTGGAACTCACTATTGTACAGAACCCAATACCACCTACAATACCTAAAACCAACTACTCTTCAACACCTAATACTACCTACAGCACCTGAAACCTAGTATTGTCTAGCACCCATCACAACCAACAGCACCCATCAAAACTCATAGTACCTAATATCTGCCACCCCATAGCACTCACCACCACCTCATACCAACTTGAATCCCCTCCCCGGATCTCTCCCGCAATTGTGAAATTAGAATTTTATTGCACTGATGCGATCGTCTTGCTTTTCTGATTCTAACCATACTCTCGGATTTCTCCCCCGGTGCATCGTTGTCTATAACGCACTAGGGGTCCTGACATACACTCCTCACCACCTACAACCTACTACTCTAGGCCTCATCAGCTACCTACAGCACCTGATACTCACTATCCTCTAGCACCCAACACTACCCATAGCACCTAGAACCCACTACTCCCTGGCACCCATCGCCACCTCCTCCTCACTACTCCTCAGTACCTGTCAGTACCTATCACCCACTACCATCTAGTACTCTAGGCCACTACACCCTACTACCACCTGGAATTAACTCCTGAATAACTAACTCCCCGGTTTCTTCCCGCAATTGTGAAACTAGGATTTTATTATACTGATGCGATCGTCTTGCTTTTCTGATTCCAACCGTACCCTCGGATTTCTCCCCCGGTGCATCGTTGTCTCTAACGGTGTAGTAGCCCTGACTTAACCCATCACCACCTGCAACCTGCCTTTCTAGCACCCTCAGCAACCTACAGCACCTAATTCATACCATTCTCTAGCACCCAACACCACCTGTGGTACCTAGATCTTACTACTCCCTAGCACCCATCACCACCACATCCTGACTACCTCTCAGCACCTCTCAGCACCTATAATCCACTACCGCCTAATACTCATGACCACTACAACCTACCACTTAATACCAACTCCCAAGTATTCAGCTCCCCGGTTTCTTCCCGCAATTGTGAAACTAGGATTTTATTACAGCGATGCGATCGTCTTGCTTTTCTGATTCCAACCATACCCTCGGATCTTTCCCCCCATGCATCGTCGTCTCTAATGATGTAGTTCCCTTTTTTACACCTGTCACCACCTACAACCCACTGATGTGAAGTGCTATCCATCACCTAATGTTCACTACCACCTTATATGCACCTATTCTTGATGTACAGTAGGTGCACTTGCATACCCTCTCCGTAGTTACATTTTTTTCATCTTATGCACTAACCAGGTCTGAAAATATGTACTGAAGCCAGGAGGTGCTGCTGGGATCGCATAATATGCACTGAAGCCAGGAGGTGCTGTGGGTCCAACTTTGATAATGACCCTGCTGGGAAAAGATGGGTCCGCCCCACAGGACCCTGCTGCAGCAGTTTTCCATAAATTGTATACTAGTACAACCACACTCAATCACAACCACCTCACATCAACTTACAAGCATCCTGCCCCTCGCATACTTCCTGCAATTGTGAAAATACACTTTCATTATACCAATGCGATCTCCTGACTTTTCTGATCACAACCATATGCTCGCATCCTTCACCCCATACATTGTTGTGTTTAACGGTCCAGTATCCTGACTTAAGTCTGCCTCTACCTGTAATCCACTAGTGTGCAGCACTCTCTGACACTTAATGCACCTTACTGTTACTGTCATCTTAATGCTAGGTGGGCTGTGCACTGAAAATAGGGCTGCCATGCACTTAAACCCACTGTATGCTAGGTGCACTTGCATAGTCTCTTGATAGTTACATTTTTTTTCATCCTATGCGCTCATCCAAGACCAAAATATGCACTGAAGCCAGGAGGTGCTGCTGGGATCGCATAATATGCATTGAAGCCAGGAGGTGCTGTGGGTCAACCTTTCTGAGTGACCCTGCTGGGAAAAGATGGGTCCGCCCCACAGGACCCTGCTGCAGCAGTTTTCCATAAATTGTATACTAGCACCCTACTGTTACTATCACCTTGATGCTAGGTGGGCTGTGCACTGAAAATAGGGCTGCCATGCACCTAAATCCACTGTATGCCAGGTGCACTTGCATAGACTCTTGATAGTTACATTTTTTTTCATCTTATGCGCTCATCCAAGACCAAAATATGCACTGAAGCCAGGAGGTGCTGCTGGGATCGCATAATATGCATTGAAGCCAGGAGGTGCTGTGGGTCAACCTTTCTGAGTGACCCTGCTGGGAAAAGATGGGTCCGCCCCACAGGACCCTGCTGCAGCAGTTTTCCATAAATTGTATACTACATGTTGCTGCACCAGTTTCCTACTAGTTGCATACACCACCCAACCCACACTGGACATACCACCTAATCCTAACCACCAACTCTAATCCTAACCCTAACTCTAATCCTAACCACTAATCCTAACCCGCCTGAGGGTGGTGCGGTCCCCATCTCTGTGCTTGATACCAACCTATGCACCACACCTGCTACTGACCACCCCCATTCTGACCTTTCTTGCAACTGTGAAATTTTATTTTATTACACTGATGCGATCTCCTTGCTTTTCTGATCATAATAATCCTACAGGGTGCAGGGAGGCATGTGGTGGGTTGCAGGTAGTGAAGTCAGGTGTCTCATGGAATGCACCCCTCACTTTGGTCTTAATGCACCCCTCTGCACACTTGTTTGGTGGGACCCACACCTGGATTTTGCAAAAACCACTCCCGGATTCTTTTAACACTACACCCGGATTTTTTAGTAGGGCCCACAAAAATCCATTCATACAAAGTTCCATGACCCATTTTAAAAATATCAGAATCTCTTGCAAGAGATTCCCATAAATTGTATACTAGATATCCCAACCTGCACCTAGGCTGCACACCACCCACACCCAGGTTGCACACCACCTACACCCTGCTTGCATACCACCATACACAAGTTGCACACCACCCGTACTATGACATAATGCGTAGGACCTGAAATCAGAGTGCTTGACTCTATGCATCTGTAAAAATAGCAAAAAATAACTCGTCAGTCCTGGATCTGTGCATGCACATAGATCTCATGCATACCCGTAGATTTACAAAGCTCACACCCAGGTTGCCTAATGCCTACACCTAGGTTGCCCAAAGCCCACACCCAGGTTGCCCTCAATGCACACCCAGGTTGCCAGACCAAATCCTGCATTTTAATTGGCCCAATTCATAGGACCCATAAAAACCCCTACACCCAGCCCCATAAAACCCCTTGCAAGAGATCCAGATCAATTGTATACTAGGTCAGGCAACCCACTCCTAACCCACCACTCAATACACACTTCTGAGTATATCCCTCCCCGATTCCTTTCCGCAATTGTGAAATTTCATTTTTATTGAACCGATGCGATCGTCTTGCTTTTCTGATTCCAACCGTAGTCTCGGATTTCTGCCCCCGTGCATCGTTGTCTTCAACGGCATCATATCCCTGATTTGTACATGCCACCACCTGAAACCCAGTCCTCTATAGCACCCAACACTACCTACAGGACCTAGAACTCACTACGTCTAGCACTTGACACCACCTACAATACCTGGAACTCACTACTGTCAAGAACCCAACACCACCTACAATACCTAAAACTAACTGCTCTTCAGCACCTAATACCACCACAGCACCTGAAACCTAGTATTGCCTAGCACCTAATCCCATCTACAGCACCTAGAACTCACTGTTCTCTAGCACCCATCACAACCAACAGCACCCATCAAAACCCATAGTACCTAATACCTGTCACCCCATAGTACTCACCACCACCTCATACCAACTTGAATCCCCTCCCCGGATCACTCCCGCAATTGTGAAATTAGAATTTTATTGTACCGATGCGATCGTCTTGCTTTTCTGATTCTAACCATGGTCTCGGATTTCTCCCCCGGTGCATCGTTGTCTCCAACGCACCAGGGGCCCTGACTTACACCCCTCACCATCTACAACCTACTACTCCAGGCCTCATCAGCTACCTACAGCACCTCATACCCACTACCTTCTAGCACCCAACACCACCTGTAGTGCCTAGAACCCACTACTCCCTAGCACCCATCGCCACCTCCTCCTCACTACTTCTCAGCACCTGTAAGCACCTATAATCCACTACCACCTAGTACCAGGACCACTACAACCTACTGCCACTTAATACCAACTCTTAAACATCTGACTCCCCGGTTTCTTCCCGCAATTGTGAAATTAAAATTTTATTACACCGATGCGATCGTCTTGCTTTTCTGATTCCAACCGTACCCTCGGATTTCTCCCCCGGTGCATCGTTGTCTCTAACGGTGTAGTAGCCCTGGCTTAACCCATCACCACCTGCAACCTGCCCTTCTAGCACCCTCAGCAACCTACAGCACCTAATCCATACCATCCTCCAGCACCCAACACCATCTGTAGTACCTAGACCCCACTACTCCCTAGCACCCATCACCACCACATCCTGACTACCTCTCAGCACCTGTAAGCACCCTAAATCCACTACCACCTAGTACTCATGACCACTACAACCTACTGCCACTTAATACCAACTCCCAAGTCTTCAGCTCCCCGGTTTCTTCCCGCAATTGTGAAACTAGGATTTTATTGCACCGATGCGATCGTCTTGCTTTTCTGATTCTAACCATACCCTCAGATCTTTCCCCCCATGCATTACCGTCTCTAATGATGTAGTACCCTTTCTTACACCCGTCACCACCTACAACCCACTGCTGTGAAGTGCTATCCATCACCTAATGTTCATTGCCATCTTATATGCACCTATTCTTGATGTACAGTAGGTGCACTTGCATGGCCTCTCCATAGTTGCATTTTTTTCATTCTATGCGCTAACCAGATCTCAAAATATGTACTGAAGCCAGGAGGTGCTGCTGGGATCGCATAATATGCACTGAAGCCAGGAGGTGCTGTGGGTCCAACTTTGTTAATGACCCTGCTGGGAAAATATGGGTCCGCCCCACAGGACCCTGCTGCAGCAGTTTTCCATAAATTGTATACTAGATATTGGAATAGGGGTACTGGGTGTCTGAGTGGCGTCCTTGAGGGCCACCTGTTCTCGATCTCGTTTTTCCTACAGTCGACATGCACGCAGACCAACGTCGAGTATTCTAGATAGCCTAGCTTCTGGGCTTTCTTGCAGTGCCTTTGGTTTGTCTGTAGCTGTTGTGGTTGTCGAGATATCTGAATAGGGGTAGGGTAGGATAGTCCCGGCCCTATGTTGGTCCCCAAGGTGTATATTGGGTTCGTGACCTTGTAGAATCTGAACGGTTGACCCTATGGCTAAGCGGTTTGCTGTTCTGGGTGTATTAAGCTCTGCTCTTTCGATTAAAGGGATTTGGGTAAACTTTCCTTCACGGGCTGACTTTCCATTGGGGCTGCCGTGGGTAGTGTTTTTGGGTGTCTGAGTGGCGTGTCTGGGGGCCACTTGTTCTCGATCTCGTTTCTCTTGCAGTCGACATGCACGCAGACCAACGTCGAGTATTCTAGATAGCCTAGCTTCTGGGCTTTCTTGCAGTGCCTTTGGTTTGTCTGTAGCTGTTGTGGTTGTCGAGATATCTGAATAGGGGTAGGGTAGGATAGTCCCGGCCCTGTGTTGGTCCCCAAGGTGTATGTTGACTTTGTGACCTTGTAGAATTTGAACGGTTGACCCTATGGCTAAGCGGTTTGCTGTTCTGGGTGTATTAAGCTCTGCTCTTTCGATTAAAGGGATTTGGGTAAACTTTCCTTCACGGGCTGTCTTTCCATTGGGGCTGCCGTGGGTAGTGTTTTTGCGACATAAGTTATTAGATTATCGAGAGTTGCCAGCTTGTCTTAGACACTACAGGGGTCCCTAGCTTCCTAGCTTCTGATTGGCCCAATCCCAACATCTCGTCCTAATCGGGAAGGTGCAAAGAGATCTCCCAACTGGTAAAGAGATTCCCCTTACCTTTAAGAAAAACCCAAGTGCACCACCCACCACACCACCCCCAAGGCCCCTAACCACCTATAGAGCTAAGTGTACTTGTTCATGATGTGTAGGACCTGCGCAACGAGGATTACCAAGTTGCTCGTCTCTAATCCATCTAGAGTTTTCACCCTAGCTCGCAGCCAGTACCCAACCTTCTCACGATCCTCCCTCTTTCGGCTACCCAGAATCCCATCACTTGCACCCAAGTCGTCCGGGCCCTTTAACTCAAGCACTCCTTGCCGCATCGTATGAATGTCCGTGAGCAGCACTCCTAGAACGTCCCAGAAGATCATGCCATGATCGCACTTTCCATAGGGGTCATACCTTTTGTGAGGTGTGTACCTGGTCCCCTTGTGCCAGTTCTGAGGTAGGCCACAAGACCAGCAGCCTGTATGAGGGTCCAGTCCAAGTCCTCCGCAACTAGGCTTGAGCTCGGTCCTTGCTTTGTTGATCAGGTTCATCTCAGTACCGAGTTTGGGGCACTTGCGCATGTAATGAACCTCCATGATATTGTCCTTGATGAGACAACGTGGGCAGTACTGAGTGCTCACCAACATATCCATGAACTCCTTGAGCTGGCCGAGAATCCCTACAATATGTTGGGTGTGACTGTTTGCCTCAACCTGCTGACCTGAGTGCTGAAGTTGCTGTAGACGGTAAGAGCTTTGTAAAGCACCTGCCTGTGCGTGAGAGTTAGGCTGGCGTATAGATGGCGTCTCTGGGACAAAGGGGCTGGAGCTGTCAAGAGAGATACTGCCACCTGCGCGAGGGGTCTCAGGGACAAGTGAGCTCATGGGATACAGCGTCCTATACTTCCTTTGGTATGAGGCAGATGAAGTTCCTGGGATTATAGTTTCTGAAGGGGTACCTTGTCCACAGCTAGGTGCTGGTGGCGGGTAAAGGGGGGTCGACACCATGATATCAGAAGATGACTGCAGGTTCCCAAGAGTTGTCAAGGGGCTAGGTGCATCGCTATCAGGTATAACTTGGCTGCGACTACGTGGCTGCCTAGCTGCCGCAGGTGTGATGCCTGTAGCTGGCTTCGTGACAGTCCAAGGGGATGGTTCGCAACTATCTGGGATAGTAAGGGTAGGATCTCGGAGGGGGTGACTGAAGGGTGTCTTTGGCACGGAGATACTTGTCGAGCTCTTCATAACTTGGCACCCATCACAAGCATTATGCCCAAAGCCACACTGTCGAGCATGCCCATCTAGGAACTGGGTTATGATAGCTCGCTTGCAGGGAGCTTGGGCATATTCTCGTAAAGGGCCAGATAGCTTAGAAAGTGGGCTGAGCAGGATGACAGTAGCTGGACGTCCGCTACGACCAGCTCTCCCAAACTGCTGACACATACTGATCATGTCGTATGCTCCCACACAAACTACCAAGTCGACACGATCCTCGTCAATACCTAGCCCAAGTGCTGTGGTTGCGATAATCAAGCCCCCAGTCTCGAGCCACTGAGTATAGCTGGTCTGTTTCTCCTTGATGTTCAGCCCAGCATGGTATGTCGGAAGCCTGTGCTGTATCCCCAGCTCCTTGCACTCATCCCGGCTTTTCGTATAAACGATTCCGAGCTGTTCAGGGGCTAGGCTGTTCTGTATATCTTGGAGGATTTCCGTGATCCCCCCTTCATGGCTA
>JAJFDH010000097.1:0-23492 GCA_028637635.1 Xylariaceae sp. X802 | reverse complement strand
GAAAGAAGAAACCCATCCGGGGGCTTACCTGAATAGAACAATGAAATCACAGTCCGGCTGCTTTGCTAAGAAATCTCTTCTCGTCACGCTGCGCCCTAGGAGGGCAATGGTCTCGGACCTTCACCGATCCCTAGACAGCCGTCTTATTCTCGAGTTCGTGGTCTTCGTTGGTTGGTTGGTTGGTTGGTTGGTCTCATAATCTGCAAGGTGTGGTCCGATGATTCAGAGGGCCTCATCGGGCCGAAATAGAACGCCTCACCGAGGACACCAATGAAACGCACCCTCTGGCGCTTCATAGGCACGGCTATTTGCCTAGGGCAATAGCCGGCCCACTGGCGACTGGGGGTGGTTACCTAGGAGACCGGGTCGCGAATCCGGCACTTCCATAGGATTTTCCATAGGGTGGTAACTTGGCAGGGTAACGGCACCGCGAATATGTTGAATCGAAGGTCCAGAAATCGGGAACGAACAGATCGTAGCATTCCCGTACTGATAGCGAAGTCGGAAGACTGAGAAGGGAGGAGGTATAGAAGTCAAATACGTAGTCGGACCGAAGGAAGTCAAGGGACGACTACGTTGGACCCGACACCAGGGTCGGTCCGAACGGACAACTACTAACCCAATTACCGGAACTGGGCAGTCATAAGCGCAATTACGAAGAAGCGGTGGATTGTAATGAATGAATGAATTGAATTGAAGGGCTGCCGCCCATGCCAGCTAACTACTAGGTCGCGAAGCGACCCGGGGAAGGCCTCCTTCTTATAGCCATATGCGAAGCCGTAAAAATTGAAGCCAGCCAGGGTAACGATACTAGTTTCTGCCTCTCTCCTCCGTAGCTAGCAAGGCACCGGATATGGCCCGATCGTAGCGATCCTAATTGACTGCCGTCAATCCAGCTGCTTCAACACGAAGCCAATAAAATGGAGTGGGTCAAGGAGCCGACACCCTTCGGTTGTCCAGTCTTCGTGGCCTGGAGAAACATCCGGGGGATACGAAAAGGCCGGGTGGTCGTAGACCTCAGAGGCCTGAACGCGGTAGCCGTGCCGGATATTTACCCTCTGCCAACACAGGATGACATAATTGCAGATATTAGGGGCAAGAAGGTCATGTCAGCATTTGACGCGGCATCCTTCTTCTACCAGCTACCGGTTTACACACCCCATCGTAACCGAATGACCATCATATCGGCAAGGGGAATGGAAATGCCCAATGTCGCGCTCATGGGATATACAAACAGCCCCCCATATGCGCAACGTTTTATGGACCAGCAATTACGACCGTTTCGAGCGTTCTGCAGGGCATACATTGACGATATAATCATATTCAGCGACTCCGAGGAGCAACACATTGAACACCTCCATAAGGTATTGAAAAAATTCCAGGACATCGGCCTCGCGCTGAATCCAAAAAAGTCGTTCAGCGGATACTCCTCTGTGAACCTGCTGGGCCTCAGAGTCGATGGACAGGGGACGTACATCACGATGGACAGAGTAGAGGCCATACGCAAGCTGAAATTCCCCAACACACTGGGCGAACTAGAAACATATATAGGAATGGCAACATGGCTGCGAAAATACATCCCATGGTTTCAGCAAAAGATTGCACCACTGCAGGAGCGCAAGACCACCATGCTGAATGAGGCGAGAAAGGATGGTAGCATTCCGGCGAATAACGTCACGGCGCGCAAGAAATGGACATCCAAAAAGCAGTTCGAGCCGACGAAGGCAGAGAAAGAAAGCTTCGACATAATCCAGAAGCACCTCACATCGGAGACATATCTAGCCCACTGGGACTACTCCCGCCAAATATTCCTGAAGATAGACGCATCAGCTGAGCGAGGCTTCGGACTAATGGCATTTCACTTATCAAGGGACTGGTCCGCAGGACCCATACCCATCGACCACATACAGCCTGTCATGTTCGTCAGTAAGATCTTGTCCAAGGCCGAAAAACGTTATCAAGCAACGGAGTTGGAAGTAGCTTGCTTGGTCTGAGCATGCAGACAACTGCGTCCACAGCTGCAATCATGCCAGCAACCCATCATGGTGCTGACAGACCACAGGGCGACGAGAGGTGTGGTAAATCAGAAGAACATGGCCACCACAGACATCGTCAAGATGAATCCAAGACTGGTTAACGTGTCGGTATACCTCAGCCAGTACCGGCTAGATATAAGGCATATACCAGGCAGGGTCAACCTGGTGCCGGACGCCTTGTCTCGTCTACCAACGAACGACAGTCCAAAGGATAAGGCCGAACAAGCGAGTGATAAATCGGCGCTGGACGACGTGGTCGACGAATTCGGTTATACAGCGAGTTACGCTGATTTAGACGAAGAATTCATCAGAAAAATCAGATCGGCTTATGAATCGGATAAGCGAATACAGAAGATCATGGCCGCTCTTCAATCGGGCCCGGCCAAGGGTTATAGATTCGAGATAGACAGCCGGGGACTGCTGTATCACACCCCATCCAAGAGACAGCGGAAGCTGGTCATCCCGGAGGGATGTACCAAGGAACTCTTTGCAGCAGCACATGACGAAATACACCACTTCGGACTGGCACGCATGCGGGACGAATTGGCGGGATTTACCATCCGAGGATTGACACGAAAACTGCGACAATACCTCGACCACTGCCCCGAGTGCCTGGAAAACAAGACAGACAGGTCCAAACAGCCCGGGCTCCTGAACCCGATCCCGACGCCGGCTATGCCGTACTATATGATAACAATGGACTTCATCGTTGGACTACCACGAGTATCAGCAGCCAACACACCATGGCAGCTGCCGGGAGTCGAATATTACGATGCATTGCTGACGACGACATGCAAGCACAGCAAGAAGACCATCCTGGTGCCGGGGAATCAAGAATACACCGCTGAGCAGTGGGTAGAGGCCCTGGCAAGAATGCTTATGTTATGCGACTGGGGGCTACCGAGAGTGATCATCTCAGACAGGGATCCAAAATTCCTGTCAGTATTCTGGCAAACACTGTTCACCAGACTGGGTACACGACTCAGATTCTCCACAGCCTACCACCCGCAGACAGACGGTCAGTCCGAAAGAAAAAATCAGGACGTGGAAATCGCCATTCGATATCACTGCACAGCGTCAGAGGTCCCCTGGATAGCAATTATAGTGCCTCTCCAACATGCGTTGAACAACGCAAGACAGGAAACACTGGGACGATCACCAAACGAGGTCGTATTAGGATTCAAACCATTGACACCGCTATCCACCCTGCAGGTCCCGGAACAAGAGCCGGACTATGAGGTTCTGAGACGGCTCCACCAGAAGGAAGCAGAGGCAGCCATAGACTTCACCGCAGCACAAATGAAAATACGATACGACGGGAAACACCGTCCACTGGAGTTTAACGTAGGGGACGAGGTATATTTAAAACTCCATAAAGGATACAGCCTCCCGGGCAAGCCATCCCGAAAATGGTCGCAGCAGAGGGTTGGCCCCCTCACGGTCGTGCGCCGAGTGGGAGACGCGGCCTACGAACTGAACTTTCCGCGGCACTGGAAGGTGCACAGAACGGTATCCGTTACACAACTCCATCCGGCGCCTAAGGGCATTGACCCATACGGTAGACGAAGACCGCAGCCTGGTCAAATCTTCGTCGATGGGGACAACGAAGAATGGAAATCATACGAGATAGAACAGCTGGCAGCGAGGAGAGTCAGCAGAATCGGTCAGAGACCATCGCTGGAGTACCTGGTCAAATGGAGAGGCTATTCATCAGCACACAACGAATGGTATCCCCGTGCAACACTCATGCAAAATGCGGAAGAGCTGGTCCGCGAATTCGACAGAAAGCACAAGCTTACGCTGGAGGAACTGAAGGCTAGACCAGAGGAAATGGACCAAGGTAGCCAGGCATCGGAGACACCGCTCGCATCAGACGACTGGAAGATGGTGACCTTCACACCCAGGACCAACATACAGATACCGCTGCCCACGGCGACATAGGTAGACCCGACCAATCGGGAAGTCGTTAAACTCAGCCTGAGGAAGGAAGGAGCGACCCGACGACCCCGCCAACGCGTATGATATCGCGCTAACACGTTACGCGTCGCCACCCACCACACCTTCCACTCGTCAAACACCCACACCCCACCGCACCGCACATAATCCACCGACCTACCCGCATCACCACAGCAACGCACCTCATCCATCGTTCTCACATCAGCGCAGCTTCCATACGCGCAACAAACATCACGATAGAAGACACCTTCGGTTACAGCAACCGACAGAAACAGGCGACGCGATGCTAAATACAAGAGCGTCGGCCTCGGCCAGCAACGCGGGGCGGGAGACACCCCCAAGCTCCACCAAAAAGAAGAGCCTGAAAGACCTGACGGAGTTCCCATTGAACAAATTCGACTTCGGCGGATCAAAGGACGTATCTTGCGAGGAGAACGAGCACTTGCAGGGACTGATTATGCCAGAATTGCACAAGATCGCCCGTCCACAGGACTGGTTGACGCTGCCCAAAAGCTACAAGCAGCGCACCCTAAGACAGAACAACAACCTCAGGCAGACAGAGACGCAGCTTGCCAAAGCCACCACAGCGGAAGATTTCTGGACGGAAGTATTGAAGATCGCGCCCCCCAAGGAATGGATGGACAAGGCAAAAATCATGGAATATTTAGCACAAGCGCGTCCGTTTGACAAACCGGCCAACAGCAAGCCATGGACGGCGGCAAGAACTTGGTTGGACGACGCGCTCCGCCTGGGACACCAGTACAACTGGGCAGATAACGCGCCCATCAATCCCTCATATATGGACGCCGAAATGCTGGAAGCCGTGCGAATTATAGGCGACTCGGCAGATGGATTTGGCACATACCCAAGAACCATCAAGCACAAAATGGAGGCAGTCGGATTCGACTGGTATGCAGTTGACCCTACCAAGAGAATCATTCCGCAGTGCTGGGAACACTGGGCGACGATCAACGGCATAGCATATGCCAAGGCCGTCAGCGTTGACACCTTACGCGCTCAAATGAAGAAGAACGCAGGCACTGGCATGGAAGCGCACGGACAAGTACCTGAGGCAAACGAGGCGCAGGATCCAGCCAATGAAGACACAGAACCCAGCGGCGATAATCCACAGGATCACGAGACAGAACAAGAACTAGCGGGCCCATCAAAGGCTCAGCAAATGGAGACGCCAACAGGACAGAAACGCAAGAGAGACGAGCAGCCGCAGGATCAGGCGCAGGCAAGCCAGACCAAGGCAGGATCAGCGAAGAAGCAGCAGCCAGAGACACCCACGGGACGAAAGCGGGTGAAGGATAACTACGAGGAGAACGAGAGAGGCGCCTCGTGCGACCCCCGATACGAAAGCTCCGACAGTGAAGACGACGTTATCATGATGGATGGCCCGCCACGAAAAGTGGACAAGGGCAAAGGAAGAGCCGTCCCGATCAACCTGGTGGACAGCGAAGTCAACCTGGAGAACGACGGACTCGAAGTCATCGCAGAGAAACCAGCCGAAAAGGCTTGGGTCACGCAGAATCCAAAGGCCACAGCAGCATTGGAAGCACTACGCGCACGAGACTGCCAGATGCCAGAGCCCAACCTGCCCAAGATCATCATCCAACAACCGCAATCGATCCCAACGGCCGCAGCCGACCTATGGGCGACAATGGACCGTAATCTACAGGCCCTGGCAGATAGCCAAGAGGCACTACACGATGCCATAGTTACAGAGACGCAGGAGTTCGTCGGAAAAGTCCTTCAGGACGCATTGATTGACGGACCAGTTGAAGGCCGCATTCGCGAGATCATCGAGGAAGCCCTTGAAAAGGCCAACAAACGTATACAACGACAGGCGCACACGCGAGTTGAGGCGATCTGTGTAGAGCTTATCACACAGATGCGCGCGGACATGGACGAGAGAGAGCGTAAGACAGACCTACGATTATACGACCACATGCAGTACATGGACGATCTTCACAATCACATAGAAGAGCTCGAAGACCTCGTCAAGAAAAGAGGCAACGGCGCGATGAATCTGGACGCCAAAGGCAAACCAGAGAGCGCTACCACGTCCACCCAGCAAGAGCCAAAGGCCGCGAAGCCAGTTACCCAATACAAAGTCATGTGGTGACACACGCGCCACCGGACACAATAGCAGACTCATGTGGCTGAAGATTTGCAGACAAAATCCGGTGAAGAAATCAGGTGAGAGTCAAGGACGAGGACGTCCTTACATTTTTTCCGTTGGGGGCAGTTGTTACGCACCAAGAAGTGCGCACCTGGCAGCCGGACCGGTCCCACGGCCCGGCCAGCTGAAACGATCCATTGGCCCCGGCGCACAGCTGTCGCTTCCGCCGCTAGCTTAGCTCTCCTTAGTCATCCAATTACCACGTATAAATACGCCGTCCACATAGGTAGCTAGTATGAATAAACCAAGCCTTTTACAACCTCCTTTTCCGTTCTTTGGAACGTGACATTACGAAAGACAATATCCAGCCCGAGAAACACGTGAAGCTCATCCGCAAGCGACACGACAAAGTTGAAGAATTCGAGGGCTGGCACTAGAGGCCGTGAAAGACAGCAATTCCAACAACGCTGTCTTCACCACCATGATGTACCACGAAGACCACATCATGGTCCCTGACGATCGCCAACTGAGATCATTCTTCGCGACATTCATGCCAGAAGCTGAAGACGCGATTCTCAAGGGCGACAGGGAACACAAGACTCTGCATGCCGTGTTCACAGCAGCAGTCGACCAGCGCAAGGCAGAGAGGCCGAGCGCGGCACCCCAGAAAAGAGTCCACCGACGTGATCTTCTTGTTCCACCACCAAGGAATTGGAAAGACCTGGATAGCCACCCATACGGTGAACAGTTCCGAAAGAACGCATACTACGAATTAAATTGCCTGAAGTCCATGGGAGCGATTCGGATCATCCCAGCAAGCCAGACAGACTCCAAGCCCCTACCGATCAAGTGGGTGTTCGTCTACAAGTTCGATGACGAAGGATATGTAGAGACATTCAAGGCGCGCATCGTGGCACGCGGGGATCTTCAGAAATTTAACTCGCTCCAATCCACATACGCCGCCACGCTGGCCGCCAAGACCTTCAGATTGGTCATGGCCATCGCGGCACAATTCGGTCTGATCATCAAGCAAGCCGATGTAGTCAAGGCATTCCTCAACGCATCCCGTGAGGGCCGGGAACAGGTCATCTGCAAGTTACCTGAGGGTTATAAGCTGCCGGACATGGTGATGATCCTCGATCGTGCTTTGTACGGCCTCAAGGACTCGCTTCTCTTGTGGTTTCGTGAGTTCTCGTCAACCCTCAGGAAGTGCGGTATGATCCAGTCCCCGGAAGAACCATGCCTATTCTACACGTCGGACCGTGCCATCTTCGTTGTATTCTACGTGGACGATTTCCTGCTCCTTCACAGGCCGGAAGACGCGGAGAGAGCCACGGCGATCATGGATGGCATTAAGAGCGCGTACGAAATCAAGGAACAGGGCGAGGCAGAATGGTTCCTGGGAGTACGGATTGTGAGAAACAAGGAAGCACGCACCATAGCCTTAGTCCACGACCAGTATATCGAGAAGGTCGCGGAACGCTTCAACTTGGCTGACAAGAGCTGGACACCTCACAACCCGCTCCCGATGATGGAACTTGAGAAATATTCCGGGCAAGCCTCCAAGGCACAGATCAAAGAATTCCAGGAACGCATCGGGTCTATCCTATACACGGCAATCATGATACGCCCTGACGTGGCGTTCGCCGTGTCGCAACTCTCCAAGTACTTGACCAACCCGGGTCCGGAACACTTCAAGGCCGCCAACCAAGTTATCCGATACTTGTACGGCACCCGGCACTTATCAATCGTGTACGGAGGCTAGGACCCGACGGCACAAGCGCTTATCATAGCTGGAGATGCGTCATTCGGAGACGACAAGGAAACAAGACGCTCATCACATGGATTCATAATCTCCATGTTCGGTGGACCAATCGTGTAGAAAGCCACGAGGCAGAGCACGGTAACGACGTCGACAACGGAAGCGGAGGTCACCACGATAGGTGTGACGGGCTGTGAAGCCATGGGTCTCAAAAGGCTCTTCCGAAACCTCGAGCTAGATATCCAGGAGGATTGGAAGATCTACTCAGACAACACCCAGGCGATCCGTTTAGTCGTTGGTGAGAGCGATAGAATCAGTACGAAGCTTCGCCACGTCAATATCCAGAGCCTCTGGGTCCGTCAGGAGCATAACAAAGGCTCATTCAAGCTCGAATACCTACCGACCGACCAGATGCCAGCTGACGGGCTCACCAAGAATCTTTCCCGCGCCAAATTCGAGCATTTTAGGGTGCTCATCAACCTACAAGATGTGCGTCACATGGTGCCCGGAGGGGTGCCAAAGAAAAATTAAGCGTCAATTCGTCGTAAGTAAGCAAAGCAAAAAGTAAGCAAAGCAAAAGGAAAGCAAAGGGAGCACCTTAATGGCGACGGTGACGTCCTTTTTCCTCCTTATCAGCGCCGCGAGCGCCACCAGACCGACCCGAGCCACCAGATCTTCCTTCACCGGCGCCTCGTGCGCCCCCAGACCCGCCAGAACCCAAACCACCGGCTCCTCCACCGCCAGGAGGGCCACCACCAGCGCCACTGCGGACAAGGTCCGTCAAGTTGACACGCTCACCGTATACCGGTCAAGCGGCCGGGCCGCCGAAGCTGGCCATAACATCAGCCAGTCCCCGAAAGAACTGGTCGCAATTGAAGTCCGTGGGAGTACCAGGGAACCCAGGGAATACAAAACCACCTTCTTCAGCCGCCGAAGCGGTACCACCGGGAACCGGGGCAGCACCACCGGGCAAAGCCGGAACACGCGAGGAACGGCGAGAACCAGGGGCAGGCGCACGAGACGAGACCGGGGCACGAGAAGGGGAACGCGCGGGCGGACGGGCGGAGACAACCGACGAAGCACGAGACCGCGAGAGAGAAGACACAGGCGACAGAGAAGGGAACTCGGGGCGCTCGGGGCGCGGGGCAGGGGACTCCTCATCCTTCTCGGCCAGCTCAACGGCCACGCGCATTGCGGTGTGCGCCTTTCTTTTATCCTAATCCCACATTAGCCAATGAAACAGTGATGGAACTGGAAACTTACGGCCTCAGAGGCCGAGGGAGACCGATTGAGCACCTCCAAGAGGTGCTCAGCAGCGCGCCGATACGACTCCGGCCTATGGAACCTGTCAATAACATTCGATCGCAATAGGGTAAGGAAGATACTCACAGCTCAACGCACGGGTGTCCTTTAAAACAACGGACACACCGCGACGACGTCTTCTCTCATTCACAGCGGAACGGGGGCTTGCCACGACAGTATGCTTTAACGCACGCGAGACAAGGCGGCACCCGCTCTCCGACCGCCATGGGCTCACGTCGCGGGGTCGTCTTCGACGATCCTCCGCTCTTCTTCACGCCTTCTGGACGTGAGCCACGTGAGCGGCCAGAGAGACGGGAAGGTGAGCGCTCACAGCGCCGCGGGGTAACCGGAGGCGGGGCCCAGGACGGAGGGACAGACGCGCGAGGAGCACCAGCAGGAGCAGCAAGCCAGGGCCACGCGGGGCAAGCACCAGCGGCAGGACGAGGCACAGCTGGGACGCCAGGGAACGCAGGACCAGGCGCGGGAGCAGGCGGCGCAGCGGGAAACGCACCGGAACCAGGCGACGGACGGAGAGGCAAGCCACCAGACAGACCAGGCAGGGGACGACGACCAGGAGCAGGACCGGCACCGGCAGACGAGCCAACGGGAGCAGGCGAAGGGGCAGGAGATGGGGACATAAGGTCAACTACGAGAGGGATGTCGATTTCTATCGACCGCAGTGGGCGACCAACCTCACCACGGCCCGCGCCGCGACCACCGGACGGAGCTTTGCTGCCCATGATGGGCGCGTATGGTTTGAACACTGCCAAAAAGGGTGTTAACACATTCTCAGGATCCTTACGCATCCATTCAAGTGCTTCAAGCGGACTTACGACAAAAGCGCAGACGAACAGACGGCCACGCAGGGTGGCGATAGTGTGTGGTCTGAAGAAGAAGAGGGGAAGAAAAGGATCGCCAGAAACGCGGGGTGGAAATTCACCTTAGGCACTTCGTCGATACGCGACTGGAAAAGGGAAGGAGCGCGTACGCGCCTTCCTCCATTTCCACCTCAACAACAACGACCACTACAACATGAAACGGGGCTAGTGGAGCCCCCCGTCATCAACCGCACGTTCGGATCAACCGACGAGCGCTTTTTTCCTTTGTTTTGGAACCTCTCAAGAGGTGTTTACAGGGTATCTACAATCATGTCGTCGATTCAACAGCTCCTTCGGATCGGAAAAATCCTTCTCCGAAGGACCTGGGGGGTGTGCGACGTTAGGTACAGTGCTTAAGGTGCTAATGGCACTCACCACACGGTACCACACTCCAGACGTCATGTGGCCCGTTCCACTCCTTAGTGTATATAGCTTCATTTCATACTAGCTTACTACGTAGGTGGTGCCACAGACCTTCATAGCCTTCCGTATATATAAGGGAGCCCGTCAAACCGGGCCCCTTCCTATACGAAGAAGGCCAGAGCCATTTCAGACATCTATTTCTCTCATCGCTAAGATCTCCTGCCACTACGTGACAAGTTCCCTACCTTCTACCGGCATTCCACTTCTTCGATCAAGGACTCCGACCTCCGTCGGAGTTATACATACATACTGAAACGCACCCTCTGGCGCTTCATAGGCACGGCTATTGCCTAGGGCAATAGCCGGCCCACTGGCGACTGGGGTGGTTACCTAGGAGACCGGGTCGCGAATCCGGCACTTCCATAGGATTTCCCATAAGGTGATAACTTGGCAGGGTATCGGCACCGCGAATATGTCGAATCGAAGGTCCAGAATCCGGGAACGAACAGATCGTAGCATTCCCGTATTGATAGCGAAGTCGGAAGACTGAGGAGGGAGGAAGTATAGAAGTCCAATACGTAGTCGGACCGGAGGAAGTCAAGGAACGACTACGTTGGACCCGACACCAGGGTCGGTCCGAACGGACAACTACTAACCCAATTACCGGAACTGGGCAGTCATGAGCGCAATTACGAAGAAGCGGTGGATTGTAATGAATGAATGAATTGAATTGAAGGGCTGCCGCCCATGCCGGCTAACTACTAGGTCGCGAAGCGACCTGGGGAAGGCCTCCTTCTTATAGCCACAAGCGAAGCCGAAAAAATCGAGCCAGCTAGGATAGCAATACTAGTTCCCTCCCTTCACCTCCGTAGATAGCAAGGCGCCGGATATGACCCGATCGTAGCGCTCCTAATTGACTGCCGTCAATCCAGCTGCTTCAGTCCTCCCCTAGTCGGATGGCGAGGAAGTGAGTCCATCACGACTATAGTTGGCAGCAGGATGACGGGAGCAACCCGATCTTAATAAAGATAACTCAACGCAATAATAATGGCTCGGAACGCAACGCAAACGATAACTAAACCTTCTCAAATCTCATCAATCCTCCCGTGATAATAATATCCCCTCTCCTCTACTGCTTCACGACTCTCCCTTTCTCGTCAAGCTTAAGCATCGGCGTATCGTCACGTCGACCTCGTCGGGGTGGGCGGGGTGGTGCTACATCGTTGGCAGCCGTGACAGCCGCCGCGTTGGCCTCATAATGGGCCCAGCCACGCCACTCTGTCGGCATCATAGGTGCGAAGGTGCTGGCAGCGTCACGCCAAGTATCTCCAACCCATCTGATCGGGGTCGAAATCTGCCCCAAAGCCATCTGCCGTGCTCGATCTTCGACATCCTCGTAATGAGGGTATACCCTAGGGATAATGTCTTCATACTTACTACCCGGTTCGTAATCTCGAACCTGTTCTTCCGGCACGACTTTCTTGTCGTGCTTAGGCTTACCAGTCTTTGTAAGACGTGGCGGCGGCATGGTTGAACTATGGGCTTTAGGGAAGGTAGTTAAGTCGGACGCCGAGAGCTTCTTGGGTGCCTTGGGCGTCACCGGTGTTCTGAAAGCGGACGCGGTCCGATCGTGGCGACGACGCGGCATCGCTTCTATGGTAGACTCCCTGGAGTCGGCATGGCTATATTGTGATGAGAGGTCTGGGGGCTGTCGGGACTCAGATCTTGATCTTGGCTCGGAGCTCATCCTATCTTCCATAGCCTTAATAACGGCCGGGGGCTTTCCGATCGCGGCTGACTTATTAATTGGGCGGAACTTGATGGTAACGGGGGGTCTGCTAGGGGATGATGGGGTCTCTGCCTCCCACCCTTCGGGCGCCCGAATTCTTGGTCGACGACGTCTACTTAATGGTACGTCACTTGAGTCCGCCGAAGCCTCTCGTATTCTTTCCAGTTGCTGGTGCTCTGGCAACTGTTCTGGTTCCGGCTCTGGCCTTCTTGGTACCTTGACGGTCACTACCATAGACTTCGGAGGCTTAATGACCGGCTTGCGTCCCTTCTTTCCCTTGGGCGTCCGCTCCTTGGGGCGTGTCAGATCGTCTAGGTGCCAGCTCAGCGGTACTTTCCATCCGGTGGCCTGCTCGATGATGTGTATAAGATGGTCCCACTTCCGGGCTCGGGCTTCTTCCGATCGTTCCGTATACGTCTGGGCGGCAGTACGGGGCGTCCAGAATATGATGTAGACGGCTTGGATTACCTGGTAGCCGCATGACCAGCCGTCGTCCTGCTCAATTAATCTTGATTCGAGCGCGTGGTTTGGGGGCAGGATTCTTTCGTCGACGCTGGTGATGTTGTTAATCCATAACCGATGCAAGTGCTCCATGGCCTTCTTGTGTGCCCGCGTAGCAGTTCGTCCTGGCATAGAGTCGAAGAAGTAGGCCTTGCGTGCCTTTATCGACACCACGATCAGATACCAGTGCGGAGTGTTGATCGTTCCGCGTATTGCCCCCATCACCAGCGTGGTGGCACCCTTCACGACTCCGTCTACAACCATCTCACTCATACTGGTTGTCGGGTTGGAGTATTCGATCAGGTGGCATCCGAACGATGGCTCGCGGGTTACCGTAGGTACTACTTCTGTGAACAGCTGCACACCCGCATCGAGCTCCATGGTAGAAAGCCAGTCGTGACATCGGGCCTTCATCAATACATTCACCAGCCCAGGCAAGACGTTTCTCTTCCATTGCGTGAGCCGTAGGCCAGAAGGGCAGACCCGATGGTCACTTAAGAACTGGGCGTCACCTGGACCAACGGGGGCATCATAGAAGTCGGTGCCAGGGGGAAGGTCTTGGGGGCCAGTTTCTAACCCAAACTGGTGGAATGATTCCCGATCGTGATGCGCGTTCTCACCGTGAATGACTTCTAGGAGGTCATTGAAGTCATGGACCGTGGCGGGAGTGCTGGTCATCTGAAAGCGAGACATGATTGCAAGGACGCGGGTGCGGTCAGATCGGGGATAGATGAGGGTATGGGGACGGGGTGCGGCGACTAGGCTTGTGATGTTTGGGACTATGGATGGTGCAGTGCACGAGATGTCTTGTGCGGATGGTATGAAGACTCCGAAGAGGTAAGCAGAAGTTGGATTTTTGAAAAATTCAGAAAAACGAAAATCGGAAGCGGAAGTGTGGTTGCGGACGAAGAGAAGAGGAGAGAAGAAGGGACGGAGGAAGGTGGGTGGTCTGGTCGAAGAGATGGTATGGGTGGTGTGGCGGTTACACCAGAGTCTGTCAGGGAAATCGCCCTAGCGCCTACCTGACCTCTCGCACCTGCCTTCTAGACCGGGAATTGACCGATCGTATGAATCTCTCTATGAATTAGAGTTTGGAAATTGCCGAAATAGGAAATGTTTGGCGAACTCGCTTGGCGGTGGTGATTCACAGGTGGTTAGGTGGTTGCAAGAGAGGCTTGAAGGGAGAAGTGTAGGGGACTCTTCAGCGAGGAATATAGGTCCTACTTATACTTGAACGTGCCTTCCCTTCTGCGCCAGGATTGGTCCGATCCCTTTGGTGCCAGTAGTTCACTTTGAAGCTCTGGTTGTCATCGCGTTCTGGTGTGAGTTGTAGCGGATGGTGATGAGTGGTCGAGCAAGTTGGTGATTCGGCCGCTTGGTTGGAGTAGGGCCGCACCTGCCAGTCAGCCACTTACGTTGCCAGTAAGCCACTTACGCTACTACACCACACTCCACACGACGATCTGTTCCTCTCCTCTTCCTTCTTTCTTCGCACTTCGTCTTGACTTCACAATTCCGTACAATATCCTCCCCAGTCAAGTCGAACAGAAGAATTTCATCAAGTAAACACCTCATAACTACCGTTAAGATGTCGCAGGCACTCGTGCCCTATGAACCGATGGACGTAGACGTTGACATCGACGAAGAGATGCCACCTCCCACTGAAGCAGGCCCTCGTCATCGCTTCTCTCTCCGCAACATCCAGGACGTGAAGAGAGCGTGGCCTCTGACGCCACCTATTCGAGAGATGTATTACTCGGAGCGGTGGTCCCTGGTAAGCTGGTCTTGATCCGATCGTGTACTTGTGACGCTAATAAGGTGTCGCAGCTTATCCGGTCCATGTCGATTGCCCTTGTCGGTGGTATTGGCCAAGATCGATATGTCCGGTGGATCCTGGAAAGAGGTTTCTTCGAAGTAGCCGCTGCTCGCAAGTCCGTTCGGCGCAGCGCCGGCATTTGGGGAGTCAAAGCCGCGAACTACCTATATGTCGAGGCATCAGAGGCAGGCCCATGGGGGCAGTATATCCGAGATATCCTTGACGACTACCGTCGAACCGACGGTATCTTTATCCAACGCTATGGTGCCATAAACGGGGTACCTTGCAAGTGTTGTGAGCGGCGGTATGCCCGTTCTGACGGTCTCGATCGCAAGAGAGGCCTATGGCCATTTCACGAGTGCATGTCACTCGAAGGGAACAATGGGGGAGCGTGCGGCAACTGCGTCTTCACCCTCCAGAGTACCAACTGTTCTTATCACGGGGACAACCCGATCGTGCGTCCCTTCCGTCCTGAGAACCTCCCCACTCCTCTCGTCTCCTCGATGAACGAAGTGACCGCCCCGAAGCTCTCGTACGGGGTCCTAGACCCGATGACACTGGACATGATAGCCCGAGAGTATATCCGAGGCAGCCCGGTTGAAGGAGAGGGGGAACGGGCCAGAAAGGAGACCCCGTCTGAGTGGCGATAGGCATAACGGCGCGGAAATGGGCAGGGATGGAGGGGGGGATCGAAGTGAATGAAGAAGGAAATGGAAACATGATTTTATCGAAACAGCTTAGGACACGGGGCATGTCCCGATCGTGATCCTCTTATTGCGATGCTTTTAAACTCCGAGATGAAAGAAAGAAATGACAAGACTCTCCTCCCCGCTACATGATTTTTCTGATTTTTAGTGAAATGAATATTCCAAGCACATCACTTGGAATGGGAAATCCTCGCCGTAAGCTCGCCTCTCACCATTGGTTACGACCGCAGTCGCTACATGCTCTTCTCTCTCCTCAACATACATCGCCGTCACCAAAGCCTCCTTTATGGTTGCGAAGACCTCCCCAGCTGGCGGGTCTGTCCCGATCGCATCGTCACTGGTCTTGTCAGCATCATCGGGGAGGTCCTCACCACCTATTGGCAACTCGCTTGCCGTTCCTTCAATCCACGCGTCGGGCTCGCCATCTGCGGGCCCCCAATACCCATCCTCATCCTTCACGAAAGCTCTCAATCTCTGTGCAGGTATAACACCCGCTATCTCTTTTCCATCTAACTCCTCTACCTTGTAACGCGCAGCGGATAGCGCTTCCTTGATCCTATAGGGCCCTGACCATCGATAAATGAGCTTCTTGTCGTTGCTCATGTCTCTGGCCAGCACGGTGTCGTAAAGCAAGACTAGGGTCCTGGGTTGCAGAGGTCCATGTATCTTTCTGGCGTCGCGCCGATCGCGATATCGAGCCCTTTCTTTCCTTTTCTCAATGATCTTTTCCTTAGCATATTCCACGTCGACCTTGTGGTGGGCTAGTTGTCGAGCCCTCGCGGCCAGCATTTCTTCAGTGGTATTGACGGCCTCCCAGTTCATGAATCTCCAGGTTGGAACTGAGCTTTCAATGGCCAGCAAGGGGGACCTACCGTAGATTAATTGATATGAGCTGCAGCCGTAGTATCGAATAGCTGATCGGTCTGCCCACAACATCGAATCTAGGCGATCGGGCCAGTCCTTGCCTGTGCCGTCAGTAGCCTTCATGAGTCCCCTCTTGATAGGAACATGGCCACCTTCAACGAGCCCTTGAGCCTGGGGGTAATAGGCGGGTCCGTTGACCAGCTTGATTCCATGTCGAGTAGCTGCCAACTTGGTTTCCCCCGCGAACTCGGTGCCGTTGTCGATTTTCATTCTGATGGGGACCCCATGTCTCCTGATGATACAGCGCTCGATGAATCTCCCGATGCTTTTCGAGTCGGCCTTGCGAAGGGCTTCGGCCTCGACCCAACTACTTAGCTCGCACCGGGCTTCCACGATCGAATGCTTCCCGCGAGATGAGGGCATGGTTTGAACATCTATGACCCATGAGGTTAACGGTTCTGACGGAATGTTCCACCTATGTTTTTCCTCGATCTGACCGGCCCTGGCTTTCTGGCACTCTGGGCAAGACTGGGTAGCCTTATGCACATCCCTAGGTAAGCCGCGCCAGTAATAGAGAGCTAACAGTTGCTTTTTCAAGGCATCGCGCCCACGATGTATGGTCTCTAAGTGGCATTCGCGAATGAGCTGCTTCTGAACTTCTTTATCATCGACGACTCGTCTTGGTAGTTGCCACCGGTGTGCTCGGGTCCAAAGGAGACGTTGGTAATAGAAGAACTTGACGGCCGTGTTTCGAAAATTACGGCGATGGACATCTCCTTTGATACCTGGCGGCATGGCACCCGTGGTTAGGAACCGAGCTATGGCATGGCTCCGATCGGACCATTTCTGCAGTTTGTCGAGAGGGGATTGAGCTTGGCTCGCGAAAACGCCACCTATCGAAATTGTCGGATAATCTGTCGAGGGAGCAGGGTCGTCCCGATCTTGCGGCGCTCCAATGTCTGGTGAGATAGCCATCACATGAAGTTGGTGATCAATAAAATCTTCGACATTTCCCTCCCATTGGTCATCCAACTCATCGGATGGCCCTGGCGGTTTGCGTGACAACCCATCAGCGGCAGTATGTTCCTTACCGGGAATATGATGTAATTCGAAGTCGAACATCTTGATGTAGGCAATCCACCTAGTAAGGGCTGCGCTGGGCAGGGCTGAGAAGCCGTCGTTGAGTTGGGCGATGAGGACCTTGGCGTCAGTTTCAAGATGGAACCTGATCCCATATAGGTAGTTTCGGAGTCGTCGTAAGGACTTGACAACTCCAAGGCACTCACGCTTGGTCGCATCGTAATTGAGTTCTGCGCCCTTCCAACAACCGGATTCATAACGCGCCGGGCGAATGTGGCCGTCGATTTTCTGGCACAACAAGCAACCCCAACCTTCACCTGAAGCGTCGACTTTGAGGTAGATCGGACCGCCTCTGTAATCTATGGTGATCAGGACTGGTGCTGTCGTCAACTTCTCTTTGAGTGTGTCCATGGCATGCTTCTGGGGTTCCTCGAAGCGGAACCGCTCCCCTTTGCGTGTCAGGAGCGTCAAGGGCTGCGCGATCGAGGCATACCCTTCGACCCAGATGCGATAGTAGATCGTAACGCCAAGGAAGGCTCTGACTTCTTTGAGGTCTTTGCAGTAGGGCCACTCCTTTATCTTGATTATCTTGGCGTCGACTGGCTTGCGTCCGTTTGTGCCACAGATATAACCCACGATTTTGGCTGATTGGCGACACCACTCACTTTTCTTGGCGCTCACAGTGAGCCCGGCTAGTTCGAAGTTCAACAGGGTCGAATCGATGTTGACGATGTGTTCCCACACGAATTGCCGTATACCTTCGGAGATTCCCGATCGTCGTAGCGGCTGGTAGGTCCCTTAATTGCGATGTCGTCAAAGAATGGTTCGCATTTGGCCGGAGCTATGTCGTATAATACTCTGGACACAACTCGTAGGAACTGCGACACCGAATTCGTATATCCCTGTGGCAGCGTGGTCATCTGCAACGGCCCAAACGGGCTACTGAATGCTGTTAGGGGCCGACTGCTGACTGCTAAGGGGATCTGGTCGTAACCGGAGAATAGGTCCATGACAGTCAGTATCTTGCACATTGCAAATTCTTCGGCGAATTCGTCGCAGCTTCGTGGAAGGCCAGCGTCTCGGATGGAGACTGCGTTCAGCTTGGTGGCTGAATTGATGAGTCGCAGTCCGCCGTTCTGCTTTTCCACTACAAACCATGCGTTGCGGTATGGAGATGCCGCTTCTTCGAGGATCGTATGCTTCATTCGCGTTCGGAGGATCTCCGTAACCGCTTCCTTGAGAGGCCCGGGGATCTGTATGCCTTTAGCTTGCCAGGCTTGGTGTGGTACGGTTACCATCTCATAGGGTGGTGCAACACGCTCGTCAAGTCTACCGATTTCTGAGAAGTCCCACGACAAAGGTCATTTCTCGTCGAAAGAGGACTTCCAACAAGGCGGCCTTTTCGGGATCGGACAGCTCCGTCTTTTCTAGGTCGGTTAGGATTTCTTTGACTCTCTCATCAGTAAGGCGTGTGCCTCTGTCTTCTTTGGCGAACCGTGGGAAGACGTCGGCCCAGATGCCGTCTCGTCTTGATTTTGTCTCATCCTCAATACTGGTTACCTTCTCCTTGAGGACGTCGTCTTTCCACTTGTAGGACCCTGGAGGGGTCTTGCCACTGGGAATAACGTCGTCCCTGGGGTTTATTTTTCTTGCTTTCGGTTTATACATCGTGTTGGCGTAGGCGACCGGGTTGTCTTCCGATCGTGATTCGGTCGAAGCAGCTGCTGCTTCCTTTTCTCGTTGTAGTCGTTCATTCTTACATTTGGTCACTAGCTTCCATATAGCAGCTGTGAGCACCTCGTCCATCTCTTCGTTTGTGAGCGACGCAATGATAGTCTCGTCGTTTTCCAAACCTAAAGATGCTATATCAACATGATCTTCCCGATCGGGTAGCTCCCGCGTTCTTGGCTCTTCTTCGGGAATTGGGGTTGGAGGTCGGGCTGGCTTCCAATGACGGTTTGGCACTTCTGGAGCGGCGTCTATGTGGTCGGCCGCAACGAGAGGAAAGCCGCTGCCCTTGCCCAGCTTGACTGACACCTGCGACACTGTAGGCGGGTCTTGATTCGGTATACCAGATGGTCTGGATGTAGGCCTCCCCGGTATGGACGTTCTGGGCTCGATCAACTTAACTTTGCCCTTATGCCCGGGAACGGACCGATCTTGGATTGTCACAGGCATCTGATGAATCGTAGACGGTTCGCAAGGTGGTAGTAGCCGGTTTGTCTGTCCTTGCTCCTGACAAACGGCAACTAGTTTTCCGACTCGTCGACAAGCTGGCCAATGCTCATAGGGACTGTCTCATCGGCTTTGGTAACTGGGACGATGATATGTGTGCCGTCGAACGTCATATCTGCCATCATGTAGCCCTCGTTGTAGTAGAGCGCCATCTTGGTCATCGCAATGAAGTTCATTCCTAGAAGCAACGGAAAGGTGGCGACTTTGTGGTCAATGATGTAAAGGGGGACCGCCATACTCTTACCGGCTATCCAGACCTCCGTCTCTGCGACGCCGACGACTGAACTTCCTGAACTTGTAGTGAATCCACGCCAGTTGAGCTTCGACTTACGGATTGGAATCTTGTGCTTGAGGGCGTAGGAGTTGACCAGGATGCTTGATTGCGCGCCTGTGTCAATGACTCCAGTAACGAGTTCTCCTGTTGAGAACGCGCCGATCGTGACGGTAAGACGGGGACAGATGCGAATATAATGGTCCACACGCCTTGTTGAAGGTGCCGTCATGACAGCGTAGGCTCGGCCTATGTCCTCAGCAGTTATTGGCGGGAGATTCTCGATCGTGCCGTTACTGTTGGTTTCCAATACAAACCCAGATCCTCCGAACATGGCTCCGGCCATCTGAAAATCGTTGGCACTGAGGGTGAAGGTAGCTATGTCCATGCACCCTCCTGGGTACGTGAAGCTGAATGGGATGGAGTCTAGGTCGTCAACCGTCATTGTCGCAACATTACCGACAACTATAGGTTCCGAAGCCTTGTCTTTGTGCGGAATCTGCGTTTTACCTGGGGCAACCCGGATGACGGGCTTCTTGGGTACCGGCCCATCCTCCACAGCTTGCATGGCTAGCTGGATTAGTATGCCTCCCAGGTCTGGCGCGACGGCGCAGAGCTCTCGGATTGTTACGTTAGTCTTCTGCTCCATGATGGCTTCGGCACGTCTCCACAAAGCTTGTTCGATTTCAATCTTCACCGGCGAAGGCCTTTCCCCTCTGTCGTTGGGCTTGTTGGGCCCCGATCGGGTCTCACCCGGGACTTTGGTGTTTTGCGAAGCCGCTTTCAAAGGGACTTCTATGTTAGATTTTGGGGGTATGAAGTTAGGGTTTAAAGGGGTGAAATCTTCGTCAACTTCTTCTACTGTAACTCTCTCAGTTTGTGGGCCATGGACCCTTTGTCTCTTCTCGATCGCATCGAACCCGGAAGGGGTTATCCTTTTGCGCTTCTCGACAGGCATGACATCAATGCGAGGAAACGATTCGTCATCCGGAAGGTAACCGTACAGGCGCCGCGTCCCGTCGTCGTCGATTTCTAGAGACCAGTTGAATTCTTTAGCATGGTTGGCCTCTACCCACTCTTGTGCGGCTATGTCGACGCCGATGGATGACTCTGGGTCTGAGATGGCTTCAACAACGCTGGCAGCCGCCGAGGGAGCGGGGGTAGCCCGATCGGTTCTGGGTTTCTGCATTCGGTTACGCCTTTGGGTCTCATAGGCTTTGTCTTCCGGAATCCTGTTCCTCTGTCTCAGTTGGTAGTAAGCTTTCCACCGCAAGTGTTCGTTGCCAGCCGGGGTGTTTTCCCAAATCCAATGGAGGCCCTTGAGGACTACTCCATCTTCATTTCTGGCTTCAAGGACTATATGGCTGGGCAACTCGATGCATTTTAGCTTGGGATCACTGTTAGGTCCTCCCAGGTACCAGCGACTGTCCCAGTGCATGATTTCTTCGTTCGCCATCAAGGTGGCGTCTGGGCAATTGCTGACGAAGTGTTCCTTGCTGAGGCAACCGTAACAGTTGAAAGAAACCTGTTCGTATCTTTGGCCACCTCGTCGGTTACCACGGTAGCCTTGCGGTCGGGCCGAAGCCGGCATGACGTCGACTCCGTCCCAGGTTTGGGGCGTCATCTGGTACGACTGTGGTTGGTGGACGTATTGGTTGGCGAACTGTGAAGGTTGCGTTCCTGGGTAGTAGGTCCTAGTGATCTCGTTAACTTCCTCTCTTGGCAGCGATCGGGTCGCAGCCAGTTGGATTTTAAGCTGTTCGATGCCGTTGACTAGGGTTTCCATCATCTTGTCAGTGGTTGCTGGCGCATCGTCCTTCTTGAGGAGGGTCATGTTTCTCCCGTCAACGGTGATGTTCCCCGTCGCAGGCTTGATGACCAAGGATCCAGGCCGATCGTCAGACTTCTGGGTCAGTTCTTCACCTTCGGGTGCAGTTTCGTTCTTGATGATACCTCTCTTGATCTGGTGGTTCTCCAGGTCGCCTTCGGTGGCAAGCAACTTGTTGAGCTCCTCCTGCAACTTGGAGTATGGCAAGGCTTTGACTTCTGCCAGGGACTTCCTAGTTTCGGTTAGTAGCTTGCTGATGAACCTCTTGCTCAACGGTCGGATCAGTCCCGCGGTTAGCTCTTTCTCTCGGTAGTCAGTGCTTTCGGCCCTGACATCCTTCGTGAGGAAGCGATGTCGGTCGATGTAGTCCTTGATTTCAGCGACGGACCGAACGGACTGAATGCGGCTATCCTCGAAGTCATGCAAGATGTCCAGAGGGGATGTCAATTGTCGGTCATCCTTGAACCTGTAGGCGGCCTTGAGCTTGGTCTTGGCGTCGGCCCAAGTGGTGATGTCCTCCAGGTGCATCTTGATATTCTGGACCACATAGTTGGTCTTACCGTAGAAGGGAAGCAGGCTGACCCTGGAAGAGGCGTCAACACGTCGATGCTCAAATGCATTCTCGACCATTTCGAGCCAGTTAGTAACGTTAGTCCCGTCGAATGCCAGGTGAGGGTGAGAGCCCAAGTCAGGTGGCAAAAGGAGGTTGAGACGGCTGAAGGCATTGCCACCGCCGCTAGGAGCAGCGATGCTGGCCGGAACAACCGGAGCAGCCTGAACGTTAGTAACCACGGGTTGAGAACGCAAAGCTGGGGGAAGTGGTTGAGGATTCGGGGCTGTCCCGATCGACTCAGCACCAGAGTCGTCGGCCACTGCGGCAGCCGGTGAAGCGTCAACGAAAGGCATGCTGTTGTCGTCGCTGCTGTCCATGTTCTCGTCGTGAGACATCGGGGTCAAACCGATCTGTTCTGTCTGAGGTTGTTTTGTTTAGTTGTAAGTGAAGGGTAAGGGTAACGATGATTCTGTCGTAGACAATAACCGTAGTCTTCAGCGTCGTCGTTGTGAAAGGACGAGGAGGTTATCAGGGACCTCCCATCTATGTAAAGCGAAACTATCTCTCGCTTCTTCCCGCTAGTTCCCGTGCGGGAGCTGCCGTTCTCCACTCTCTCTCTCATTGCCGTCTCCCTCTCCCGTCTTACCTCTCTTTTCGTGACCTGGCAGCCACTTCATCCTTCGGGATCCATATCGGGTGTAAAAGTAACACCATGGCTCTCCCAGATCGGGGATGATCCGATCATGTTCCTCTCTTCGGGACCCATATCCGGCAACTGACTGCCATGGCTGTCCTCGTTATTCCTCACTTGGGACCCATATCGGGTGCGTTGGCACCATGGCTGTCCTCATTGTTCCATCACTTTTTCAGGAATCCACATCGGGCGCACTCGCCATGGCCATATTCCTGGATCGGTGATGGGCCGACCTTTCCTCACTCGGGACCCATATCCGGCAACTGACTGCCATGGCTGTCCGTCTCCTCATCCATCGGGATCCATATCGGGCAACTGACTGCCATGGCTCTCCCAGATCGGGGATGAGTCCGATCTCTCTTCTTAGGGCGAGAAGGCCCATACGCCGAGTGCGGCGCCCCTAAACATTAGTCGTCCCCGTATAGTATTAGCATTACCCACGATGGACGTGGCCAACATCCACCGTGGTTTCTCGTATCAAGCTGCCGCTAACTCGTACCTTTCCGAAAGAAGAAACCCATCCGGGGGCTTACCTGAATAGAACAATGAAATCACAGTCCGGCTGCTTTGCTAAGAAATCTCTTCTCGTCACGCTGCGCCCTAGGAGGGCAATGGTCTCGGACCTTCACCGATCCCTAGACAGCCGTCTTATTCTCGAGTTCGTGGTCTTCGTTGGTTGGTTGGTTGGTTGGTCTCATAATCTGCAAGGTGTGGTCCGATGATTCAGAG
>JAJFDH010000096.1:0-24119 GCA_028637635.1 Xylariaceae sp. X802 | reverse complement strand
CTCTGAATCATCGGACCACACCTTGCAGATTATGAGACCAACCAACCAACCAACCAACGAAGACCACGAACTCGAGAATAAGACGGCTGTCTAGGGATCGGTGAAGGTCCGAGACCATTGCCCTCCTAGGGCGCAGCGTGACGAGAAGAGATTTCTTAGCAAAGCAGCCGGACTGTGATTTCATTGTTCTATTCAGGTAAGCCCCCGGATGGGTTTCTTCTTTCGGAAAGGTACGAGTTAGCGGCAGCTTGATACGAGAAACCACGGTGGATGTTGGCCACGTCCATCGTGGGTAATGCTAATACTATACGGGGACGACTAATGTTTAGGGGCGCCGCACTCGGCGTATGGGCCTTCTCGCCCTAAGAAGAGAGATCGGACTCATCCCCGATCTGGGAGAGCCATGGCAGTCAGTTGCCCGATATGGATCCCGATGGATGAGGAGACGGACAGCCATGGCAGTCAGTTGCCGGATATGGGTCCCGAGTGAGGAAAGGTCGGCCCATCACCGATCCAGGAATATGGCCATGGCGAGTGCGCCCGATGTGGATTCCTGAAAAAGTGATGGAACAATGAGGACAGCCATGGTGCCAACGCACCCGATATGGGTCCCAAGTGAGGAATAACGAGGACAGCCATGGCAGTCAGTTGCCGGATATGGGTCCCGAAGAGAGGAACATGATCGGATCATCCCCGATCTGGGAGAGCCATGGTGTTACTTTTACACCCGATATGGATCCCGAAGGATGAAGTGGCTGCCAGGTCACGAAAAGAGAGGTAAGACGGGAGAGGGAGACGGCAATGAGAGAGAGAGTGGAGAACGGCAGCTCCCGCACGGGAACTAGCGGGAAGAAGCGAGAGATAGTTTCGCTTTACATAGATGGGAGGTCCCTGATAACCTCCTCGTCCTTTCACAACGACGACGCTGAAGACTACGGTTATTGTCTACGACAGAATCATCGTTACCCTTACCCTTCACTTACAACTAAACAAAACAACCTCAGACAGAACAGATCGGTTTGACCCCGATGTCTCACGACGAGAACATGGACAGCAGCGACGACAACAGCATGCCTTTCGTTGACGCTTCACCGGCTGCCGCAGTGGCCGACGACTCTGGTGCTGAGTCGATCGGGACAGCCCCGAATCCTCAACCACTTCCCCCAGCTTTGCGTTCTCAACCCGTGGTTACTAACGTTCAGGCTGCTCCGGTTGCTCCGGCCAGCATCGCTGCTCCCAGCGGCGGTGGCAATGCCTTCAGCCGTCTCAACCTCCTTTTGCCACCTGACTTGGGCTCTCACCCTCACCTGGCATTCGACGGGACTAACGTTACTAACTGGCTCGAAATGGTCGAGAATGCATTTGAGCATCGACGTGTTGACGCCTCTTCCAGGGTCAGCCTGCTTCCCTTCTACGGTAAGACCAACTATGTGGTCCAGAATATCAAGATGCACCTGGAGGACATCACCACTTGGGCCGACGCCAAGACCAAGCTCAAGGCCGCCTACAGGTTCAAGGATGACCGACAATTGACATCCCCTCTGGACATCTTGCATGACTTCGAGGATAGCCGCATTCAGTCCGTTCGGTCCGTCGCTGAAATCAAGGACTACATCGACCGACATCGCTTCCTCACGAAGGATGTCAGGGCCGAAAGCACTGACTACCGAGAGAAAGAGCTAACCGCGGGACTGATCCGACCGTTGAGCAAGAGGTTCATCAGCAAGCTACTAACCGAAACTAGGAAGTCCCTGGCAGAAGTCAAAGCCTTGCCATACTCCAAGTTGCAGGAGGAGCTCAACAAGTTGCTTGCCACCGAAGGCGACCTGGAGAACCACCAGATCAAGAGAGGTATCATCAAGAACGAAACTGCACCCGAAGGTGAAGAACTGACCCAGAAGTCTGACGATCGGCCTGGATCCTTGGTCATCAAGCCTGCGACGGGGAACATCACCGTTGACGGGAGAAACATGACCCTCCTCAAGAAGGACGATGCGCCAGCAACCACTGACAAGATGATGGAAACCCTAGTCAACGGCATCGAACAGCTTAAAATCCAACTGGCTGCGACCCGATCGCTGCCAAGAGAGGAAGTTAACGAGATCACTAGGACCTACTACCCAGGAACGCAACCTTCACAGTTCGCCAACCAATACGTCCACCAACCACAGTCGTACCAGATGACGCCCCAAACCTGGGACGGAGTCGACGTCATGCCGGCTTCGGCCCGACCGCAAGGCTACCGTGGTAACCGACGAGGTGGCCAAAGATACGAACAGGTTTCTTTCAACTGTTACGGTTGCCTCAGCAAGGAACACTTCGTCAGCAATTGCCCAGACGCCACCTTGATGGCGAACGAAGAAATCATGCACTGGGACAGTCGCTGGTACCTGGGAGGACCTAACAGTGATCCCAAGCTAAAATGCATCGAGTTGCCCAGCCATATAGTCCTTGAAGCCAGAAATGAAGATGGAGTAGTCCTCAAGGGCCTCCATTGGATTTGGGAAAACACCCCGGCTGGCAACGAACACTTGCGGTGGAAAGCTTACTACCAACTGAGACAGAGGAACAGGATTCCGGAAGACAAAGCCTATGAGACCCAAAGGCGTAACCGAATGCAGAAACCCAGAACCGATCGGGCTACCCCCGCTCCCTCGGCGGCTGCCAGCGTTGTTGAAGCCATCTCAGACCCAGAGTCATCCATCGGCGTCGACATAGCCGCACAAGAGTGGGTAGAGGCCAACCATGCTAAAGAATTCAACTGGTCTCTAGAAATCGACGACGACGGGACGCGGCGCCTGTACGGTTACCTTCCGGATGACGAATCGTTTCCTCGCATTGATGTCATGCCTGTCGAGAAGCGCAAAAGGATAACCCCTTCCGGGTTCGATGCGATCGAGAAGAGACAAAGGGTCCATGGCCCACAAACTGAGAGAGTTACAGTAGAAGAAGTTGACGAAGATTTCACCCCTTTAAACCCTAACTTCATACCCCCAAAATCTAACATAGAAGTCCCTTTGAAAGCGGCTTCGCAAAACACCAAAGTCCCGGGTGAGACCCGATCGGGGCCCAACAAGCCCAACGACAGAGGGGAAAGGCCTTCGCCGGTGAAGATTGAAATCGAACAAGCTTTGTGGAGACGTGCCGAAGCCATCATGGAGCAGAAGACTAACGTAACAATCCGAGAGCTCTGCGCCGTCGCGCCAGACCTGGGAGGCATACTAATCCAGCTAGCCATGCAAGCTGTGGAGGATGGGCCGGTACCCAAGAAGCCCGTCATCCGGGTTGCCCCAGGTAAAACGCAGATTCCGCACAAAGACAAGGCTTCGGAACCTATAGTTGTCGGTAATGTTGCGACAATGACGGTTGACGACCTAGACTCCATCCCATTCAGCTTCACGTACCCAGGAGGGTGCATGGACATAGCTACCTTCACCCTCAGTGCCAACGATTTTCAGATGGCCGGAGCCATGTTCGGAGGATCTGGGTTTGTATTGGAAACCAACAGTAACGGCACGATCGAGAATCTCCCGCCAATAACTGCTGAGGACATAGGCCGAGCCTACGCTGTCATGACGGCACCTTCAACAAGGCGTGTGGACCATTATATTCGCATCTGTCCCCGTCTTACCGTCACGATCGGCGCGTTCTCAACAGGAGAACTCGTTACTGGAGTCATTGACACAGGCGCGCAATCAAGCATCCTGGTCAACTCCTACGCCCTCAAGCACAAGATTCCAATCCGTAAGTCGAAGCTCAACTGGCGTGGATTCACTACAAGTTCAGGAAGTTCAGTCGTCGGCGTCGCAGAGACGGAGGTCTGGATAGCCGGTAAGAGTATGGCGGTCCCCCTTTACATCATTGACCACAAAGTCGCCACCTTTCCGTTGCTTCTAGGAATGAACTTCATTGCGATGACCAAGATGGCGCTCTACTACAACGAGGGCTACATGATGGCAGATATGACGTTCGACGGCACACATATCATCGTCCCAGTTACCAAAGCCGATGAGACAGTCCCTATGAGCATTGGCCAGCTTGTCGACGAGTCGGAAAACTAGTTGCCGTTTGTCAGGAGCAAGGACAGACAAACCGGCTACTACCACCTTGCGAACCGTCTACGATTCATCAGATGCCTGTGACAATCCAAGATCGGTCCGTTCCCGGGCATAAGGGCAAAGTTAAGTTGATCGAGCCCAGAACGTCCATACCGGGGAGGCCTACATCCAGACCATCTGGTATACCGAATCAAGACCCGCCTACAGTGTCGCAGGTGTCAGTCAAGCTGGGCAAGGGCAGCGGCTTTCCTCTCGTTGCGGCCGACCACATAGACGCCGCTCCAGAAGTGCCAAACCGTCATTGGAAGCCAGCCCGACCTCCAACCCCAATTCCCGAAGAAGAGCCAAGAACGCGGGAGCTACCCGATCGGGAAGATCATGTTGATATAGCATCTTTAGGTTTGGAAAACGACGAGACTATCATTGCGTCGCTCACAAACGAAGAGATGGACGAGGTGCTCACAGCTGCTATATGGAAGCTAGTGACCAAATGTAAGAATGAACGACTACAACGAGAAAAGGAAGCAGCAGCTGCTTCGACCGAATCACGATCGGAAGACAACCCGGTCGCCTACGCCAACACGATGTATAAACCGAAAGCAAGAAAAATAAACCCCAGGGACGACGTTATTCCCAGTGGCAAGACCCCTCCAGGGTCCTACAAGTGGAAAGACGACGTCCTCAAGGAGAAGGTAACCAGTATTGAGGATGAGACAAAATCAAGACGAGACGGCATCTGGGCCGACGTCTTCCCACGGTTCGCCAAAGAAGACAGAGGCACACGCCTTACTGATGAGAGAGTCAAAGAAATCCTAACCGACCTAGAAAAGACGGAGCTGTCCGATCCCGAAAAGGCCGCCTTGTTGGAAGTCCTCTTTCGACGAGAAATGACCTTTGTCGTGGGACTTCTCAGAAATCGGTAGACTTGACGAGCGTGTTGCACCACCCTATGAGATGGTAACCGTACCACACCAAGCCTGGCAAGCTAAAGGCATACAGATCCCCGGGCCTCTCAAGGAAGCGGTTACGGAGATCCTCCGAACGCGAATGAAGCATACGATCCTCGAAGAAGCGGCATCTCCATACCGCAACGCATGGTTTGTAGTGGAAAAGCAGAACGGCGGACTGCGACTCATCAATTCAGCCACCAAGCTGAACGCAGTCTCCATCCGAGACGCTGGCCTTCCACGAAGCTGCGACGAATTCGCCGAAGAATTTGCAATGTGCAAGATACTGACTGTCATGGACCTATTCTCCGGTTACGACCAGATCCCCTTAGCAGTCAGCAGTCGGCCCCTAACAGCATTCAGTAGCCCGTTTGGGCCGTTGCAGATGACCACGCTGCCACAGGGATATACGAATTCGGTGTCGCAGTTCCTACGAGTTGTGTCCAGAGTATTATACGACATAGCTCCGGCCAAATGCGAACCATTCTTTGACGACATCGCAATTAAGGGACCTACCAGCCGCTACGACGATCGGGAATCTCCGAAGGTATACGGCAATTCGTGTGGGAACACATCGTCAACATCGATTCGACCCTGTTGAACTTCGAACTAGCCGGGCTCACTGTGAGCGCCAAGAAAAGTGAGTGGTGTCGCCAATCAGCCAAAATCGTGGGTTATATCTGTGGCACAAACGGACGCAAGCCAGTCGACGCCAAGATAATCAAGATAAAGGAGTGGCCCTACTGCAAAGACCTCAAAGAAGTCAGAGCCTTCCTTGGCGTTACGATCTACTATCGCATCTGGGTCGAAGGGTATGCCTCGATCGCGCAGCCCTTGACGCTCCTGACACGCAAAGGGGAGCGGTTCCGCTTCGAGGAACCCCAGAAGCATGCCATGGACACACTCAAAGAGAAGTTGACGACAGCACCAGTCCTGATCACCATAGATTACAGAGGCGGTCCGATCTACCTCAAAGTCGACGCTTCAGGTGAAGGTTGGGGTTGCTTGTTGTGCCAGAAAATCGACGGCCACATTCGCCCGGCGCGTTATGAATCCGGTTGTTGGAAGGGCGCAGAACTCAATTACGATGCGACCAAGCGTGAGTGCCTTGGAGTTGTCAAGTCCTTACGACGACTCCGAAACTACCTATATGGGATCAGGTTCCATCTTGAAACTGACGCCAAGGTCCTCATCGCCCAACTCAACGACGGCTTCTCAGCCCTGCCCAGCGCAGCCCTTACTAGGTGGATTGCCTACATCAAGATGTTCGACTTCGAATTACATCATATTCCCGGTAAGGAACATACTGCCGCTGATGGGTTGTCACGCAAACCGCCAGGGCCATCCGATGAGTTGGATGACCAATGGGAGGGAAATGTCGAAGATTTTATTGATCACCAACTTCATGTGATGGCTATCTCACCAGACATTGGAGCGCCGCAAGATCGGGACGACCCTGCTCCCTCGACAGATTATCCGACAATTTCGATAGGTGGCGTTTTCGCGAGCCAAGCTCAATCCCCTCTCGACAAACTGCAGAAATGGTCCGATCGGAGCCATGCCATAGCTCGGTTCCTAACCACGGGTGCCATGCCGCCAGGTATCAAAGGAGATGTCCATCGCCGTAATTTTCGAAACACGGCCGTCAAGTTCTTCTATTACCAACGTCTCCTTTGGACCCGAGCACACCGGTGGCAACTACCAAGACGAGTCGTCGATGATAAAGAAGTTCAGAAGCAGCTCATTCGCGAATGCCACTTAGAGACCATACATCGTGGGCGCGATGCCTTGAAAAAGCAACTGTTAGCTCTCTATTACTGGCGCGGCTTACCTAGGGATGTGCATAAGGCTACCCAGTCTTGCCCAGAGTGCCAGAAAGCCAGGGCCGGTCAGATCGAGGAAAAACATAGGTGGAACATTCCGTCAGAACCGTTAACCTCATGGGTCATAGATGTTCAAACCATGCCCTCATCTCGCGGGAAGCATTCGATCGTGGAAGCCCGGTGCGAGCTAAGTAGTTGGGTCGAGGCCGAAGCCCTTCGCAAGGCCGACTCGAAAAGCATCGGGAGATTCATCGAGCGCTGTATCATCAGGAGACATGGGGTCCCCATCAGAATGAAAATCGACAACGGCACCGAGTTCGCGGGGGAAACCAAGTTGGCAGCTACTCGACATGGAATCAAGCTGGTCAACGGACCCGCCTATTACCCCCAGGCTCAAGGGCTCGTTGAAGGTGGCCATGTTCCTATCAAGAGGGGACTCATGAAGGCTACTGACGGCACAGGCAAGGACTGGCCCGATCGCCTAGATTCGATGTTGTGGGCAGACCGATCAGCTATTCGATACTACGGCTGCAGCTCATATCAATTAATCTACGGTAGGTCCCCCTTGCTGGCCATTGAAAGCTCAGTTCCAACCTGGAGATTCATGAACTGGGAGGCCGTCAATACCACTGAAGAAATGCTGGCCGCGAGGGCTCGACAACTAGCCCACCACAAGGTCGACGTGGAATATGCCAAGGAGGCTATGTGTAATATACGACATATATACCGCATAGCGACGGCTAGGTGCGAACAAGGGAAAGGGTCCGGAACGGGGCCGAAACCCTAGCGGACAGGTAGCGGAGAGGTCTCCGACGACAAGGTGCAATATAGCGGTCTGGACGACGAAGGGAATACGGTATATAGGTCGACTACAGAGACTGAACCTTGTAGAAGGCAAGGTGTAGGACCGAAGGTCCCGGGAGGCCTACGGCTATATATATACAGGAGCCGTACATGACTCAGCGAATAGGTGGTGAAACCCCACCGGATCCCTACCGGTCCGATACCGGTCCGGCTAGTATGTGTATGTGACACTATGGTGACGGCGATGTATGTTGAGGAGAGAGAGGAGCATGTAGCGACTGCGGTCGCAACCAAGGGTGAGAGGCAAGTTTACGGCGAGGATTTCCCATTCCAAGTGATGTGCTTGGAATATTCATTTCACTAAAAATCAGAAAAATCATGTAGCGGGGAGGAGAGTCTTGTCATTTCTTTCTTTCATCTCGGAGTTCAAAAGCATCGCAATAAGAGGATCACGATCGGGACATGCCCCGTGTCCTAAGCTGTTTCGATAAAATCTTGTTTCCATTTCCTTCTTCATTCATTTCGATCCCCCCCCTCCATCCCTACCCATTTCCGCGCCGTTATGCCTATCGCCACTCAGACGGGGTCTCCTTTCTGGCCCGTTCCCCCTCTCCTTCAACCGGGCTGCCTCGGATATACTCCCGGGCTATCATGTCCAGAGTCATCAGGTCTAGGACCCCGTACGAGAGCTTCGGGGCGGTCACTTCGTTCATCGAAGAGACTAGAGGGGTGGGGAGGTTCTCAGGACGGAAGGGACGCACGATCGGGTTGTCCCCGTGATAAGAACAGTTGGTGCTTTGAAGTGTGAAGACACAATTGCCACAGGCTCCTCCATTGTTGCCTTCAAGCGACATGCACTCATGAAATGGCCACAGGCCTCTCTTCCGGTCTAGGCCGTCGGATCTGGCGTAACGCCGCTCGCAACACTTACAAGGCACCCCATTGATGGCACCATAGCGTTGGATGAAGATACCGTCAGTTCGACGGTAATCGTCAAGGATATCTCGGATATACTGCCCCCATGGGCCTGCCTCTGATGCCTCGACATATAGGTAGTTCGCGGCTTTGACTCCTCAAATACCGGCGCTGCGCCGAACGGACTTGCGAGCAGCAGCTACTTCGAAGAAACCTCTTTCTAGGATCCACCGGACATATCGATCCTGGCCAATACCACCGACAAGGGCAATCGACATGGACCGGATAAGCTGCGACACCTTATTAGCGTCACAAGTACACGATCGGATCAAGACCAGCTTACCAGGGACCACCGCTCCGAGTAATACATCTCTCGAATAGGTGGCGTCAGAGGCCACGCTCTCTTCACGTCCTGAATGTTGCGGAGAGAGAAGCGATGACGAGGGCCTGCTTCAGTGGGAGGTGGCATCTCTTTGTCGATGTCAACGTCTACGTCCATCGGTTCATAGAGCACGAGTGCCTGCGACATCTTAACGGTAGTTATGAGGTGTTTACTTGATGAAATTCTTCTGTTCGACTTGACTGGGGAGGATATTGTACGGAATTGTGAAGTCAAGACGAAGTGCGAAGAAAGAAGGAAGAGGAGAGGAACAGATCGTCGTGTGGAGTGTGGTGTAGTAGCGTAAGTGGCTTACTGGCAACGTAAGTGGCTGACTGGCAGGTGCGGCCCTACTCCAACCAAGCGGCCGAATCACCAACTTGCTCGACCACTCATCACCGTCCGCTACAACTCACACCAGAAAGCGATGACAACCAGAGCTTCAAAGTGAACTACTGGCACCAAGGGGATCGGACCAATCCTGGCGCAGAAGGGAAGGCACGTTCAGGTATAAGTAGGACCTATATTCCTCGCTGAAGAATCCCCTACACTTCTCCCTTCAAGCCTCTCTTGCAACCACCTGTGAATCACCACCGCCAAGCGAGTTCGCCAAACATTTCCTATTTCGGCAACTTCCAAACTCTAATTCATAGAGAGATTCCTACGATCGGTCAATTCCCGGTCTAGAAGGCAGGTGCGAGAGGTCAGGTAGGTGCTAAGGCGATTTCCCTGACAGACTCTGGTGTAACCACCTCACCACCCATACCATCTTTTCGACCAGACCACCCACCTTCCTCCGTCCCCTTCTTCTCTTCTTTTCATCCGCAACCACACTTCCGCTTCTGTTTTCGTTTTCTGAATTTCCAAGACAATTCCTGCTTACCTCTTCGGAGCCATCGTACACCTGCACAAGACATCTTGTCCACAGAAAACATCTGCACCTCAAGTATCGTGAGCCTAGCTGCCGCGCCCAGTTCCCGTACCCTCATCCATTTCCGATCTGACAGTTCCCGCATCCTTGCAATCATGTCTCGCTTTCAGATGACCAGTACCCAGGCCACGGTCCACGACTTCAATGACCTCCTGGACGTCATTCACGGTGAGAATGCCCATCACGATCGGGATGCCTTTCACCAGTTTGGGCTTGAAACTGGCCCTCAAGACCTTCCCCCTAACACGGATTTCTATGACGCTCCCGTTGGACCGGGCGATGCCCAGTTTTTGAGTGATCATCGGGTCTGCCCTTCTGGCCTACGGCTCATGCAATGGAAGAGAAACGTCTTGCCTGGGCTGGTGAATGTATTGATGAAGGCCCAATGTCACGATTGGCTTTCTACCATGGAGCTCGATGCGGGTGTGCAGCTGTTCACAGAAGTAGTACCTACGGTAACCCGCGAGCCATCGTTCAGATGCCACCTGATCGAATACTCCAACCCGACAACCAGTATGAGTGAGATGGTTGTAGACGGAGTCGTGAAGGGTGCCACCACGCTGGTGATGGGGGCAATACGCGGGACGATCAACACTCCGCACTGGTATCTGATCGTGGTGTCGATAAAGGCACGCAAGGCCTACTTCTTCGACTCTATGCCAGGACGAACTGCTACGCGGGCACACAAGAAGGCCATGGAGCACTTGCATCGGTTATGGATTAACAACATCACCAGCGTCGACGAAAGAATCCTACCCCCAAACCACGCGCTCGAATCAAGATTAATTGAGCAGGACGACGGCTGGTCATGCGGCTACCAGGTAATCCAAGCCGTCTACATCATATTCTGGACGCCCCGTACTGCCGCCCAGACGTATACGGAACGATCGGAAGAAGCCCGAGCCCGGAAGTGGGACCATCTTATACACATCATCGAGCAAGCCACCGGATGGAAGGTACCACTGAGCTGGCACCTAGACGATCTGACACGCCCTAAGGAGCGGACGCCCAAGGGAAAGAAGGGACGCAAGCCGGTCATTAAGCCTCCGAAGTCTATGGTAGTGACCGTCAAGGTACCAAAAAGGCCAGACCCGGAACCAGAACAGTTGCCAGAGCACCAGCAACTAGCAAGGGCACGAGAGCCTTCAGCTGACTCTAGCGACGTACCATTAAGTAGACGTCGTCGACCAAGAATTCAGGCGCCCCCAGGATGGGAGGCAGAGACCCCTTCATCCCCTAGCAGACCCCCCGTTACCATCAAGTTCCGCCCAATTAATAAGTCAGCCGCGATCGGAAAGCCCCCGGCCGTTATTAAGGCTATGGAAGATAGGATGAGCTCCGAGCCAAGATCAAGATCTGAGTCCCGACAGCCCCCAGACCTCTCATCACAATATAGCCATGCCGACTCCAGGGAGTCTACCATAGAAGCGATGCCGCGTCGTCGCCACGATCGGACCGCGTCCGCTTTCAGAACACCGGTGACGCCCAAGGCACCCAAGAAGCTCTCGGCGTCCGACTTAACTACCTTCCCTAAAGCCCATAGTTCAACCATGCCGCCGCCACGTCTTACAAAGACTGGTAAGCCTAAGCACGACAAGAAAGTCGTGCCGGAAGAACAGGTTCGAGATTACGAACCGGGTAGTAAGTATGAAGACATTATCCCTAGGGTATACCCTCATTACGAGGATACGGAAGATCGAGCGCGGCAGATGGCTTTGGGGCAGATTTCGACCCCGATCCGATGGGTTGGAGATACTTGGCGTGACGCTGCCAGCACCTTCGCACCTATGATGCCGACAGAGTGGCGTGGCTGGGCCCATTATGAGGCCAACGCGGCAGCCGTCACGGCTGCCAACGATGTAGCACCACCCCGCCCACCCCGACGAGGTCGACGTGACGATACGCCGATGCTTAAGCTTGACGAGAAAAGGAGAGTCGTGAAGCAGTAGAGGAGAGGGGATATAATTATCACGAGAGGATTGATGAGGTTTGAGAAGGTTTAGTTATCGTTTGCGTTGCGTTCCGAGTCATTATTATTGCGTTGAGTTATCTTTATTAAGATCGGGTTGCTCCCGTCATCCTGCTGCTAACTATAGTCGTGATGGACTCACTTCCTCGCCATCCGACTAGGGGAGGACTGAAGCAGCTGGATTGACGGCAGCCAATTAGGAGCGCCACGATCGGGTCATATCCGGTGCCTTGCTATCTACGGAGGTGAAGGGAGGGAACTAGTATTGCTATCCTAGCTGGCTCGATTTTTTCGGCTTCGCTTGTGGCTATAAGAAGGAGGCCTTCCCCAGGTCGCTTCGCGACCTAGTAGTTAGCTGGCATGGGCGGCAGCCCTTCAATTCAATTCATTCATTCATTACAATCCACCGCTTCTTCGTAATTGCGCTTATGTCTGCCCAGTTCCGGTAATTGGGTTAGTAGTTGTCCGTTCGGACCGACCCTGGTGTCGGGTCCAACGTAGTCGCCCCTTGACTTCCTTCGGTCCGACTACGTATTGGACTTCTATACCTCCCCCCTTCTCAGTCTTCCGACTTCGCTATCAGTACGGGAATGCTACGATCTGTTCGTTCCCGGATTCTGGACCTTTGATTCGACATATTCGCGGTGCCGATACCCTGCCAAGTTACCACCCTATGGAAAATCCTATGGAAGTGCCGGATTCGCGACCCGGTCTCCTAGGTAACCACCCCAATCGCCAGTGGGCCGGCTATTGCCCTAGGCAATAGCCGTGCCTATGAAGCGCCAGAGGGTGCGTTTCAGTATCGACACGACGAGGGAAGAAGAGGTTAAGGTTGAACTTTTCCTTTGAACCAGGCCCATCGAGCATCATTGGCCGGATGTTAGCAAGTCGAACAGGTTCTTCGGGAGCCATCGCCAGGTCGACCACCGTTGCACCGTTGCCAGAAGACACTGGGCCGACCAGATAACAGTAAGACTCGCGAGCGTATTGGGGAGGGACACGCCAATGAGCCTTGATATATGAAATAAGGTGTTCTTGGTTGTCGAATACAGTCAGGAGAGGTGCCGGACGTAGAGCTAGGGCCTTGCATTTGCGCACTTTCTCCAGTCGTGATACTTGAAAATTGCCCATTTGCTCGATATACTCCTCTACAGAATAGATGTTGACGCCGACTTGCATGATGTCGTCGGCCAAAGGAGCCTCTTCCTTGGTAAGGCTCTCGGTCCGGTTTTCTTTGGCCAGTTTGTGGGCGTTGTCCATTTTTTCGATGGTGGATTGGGCTATTGCGGCCCCGGGTGCAACGACGGCAGGAGGATGTGACCTGGATCGGCCGGCAGGCATTGTCATACGGACAAACTACAGAGCCTCTAACTAGAACCTATTAGGTCATCCCGAACTTCACCTAGCGGATGTCAGGTGACGCGGACCGGATAAATCGGGATTTGAGAATCAAACAACGAGATAAGTCTGAAGCCCCTAATGCAAGCTAATCATAGAGTACAGGAGTAGCGGTGTCCAAGATATCCCCTCAGCTACGACGATCACGGTCGAGGCCCGTGATCCTCCCTACGACGTGCCACCACCTGACCTGCTCAATCCCCGAGCCCTCGCTTACCTCCTTCCCTTAGGAGCTGTCGGGGATTGAGCCGGCGTCTGCCCAAGGGGACTCTCACCCTTGGTACATTAGCGCACGTCGGCTAAACCATCGTGGCTCAATGGGATATCACGATACCGCTCCACTACGGGGCTCTCACCCTCTATGGCGTCCCGTTCCAGGGAACTATGGATAGATAGCGTGTCTCAGCACTCTGCAGGAAGACCACGCGGACATAACAGCATTAGCATAGCGATCGGACTGACCCCGAACACGAACACGAGATTAGCCGCCTGCGGCAGACTACAGAAGTCCCCTACAGACGTTTAGGGTCCCTACAGAAGATTAGGAGGATGGCCGGAGAGTCCGGTAAGACCTACCCGGTAAGACCTACCCGGTAAGACCTACCCGGTAAGACCTACCCGGTAAGGCCTATCCGGAAAGACCTACCCGGTAGGACCTACCCGGTAGACCGAACTTCGAACGGCTCTATCTCAACGACGAGGAGTCCTACGGGGACGAGGATACCACCGTTGGATTCGCCTCATCGAGAGCTTTCCAATGGTATATAGGTTTTATGCGCTAGGTCGAAGGATGTCTTAGACCACCTGAGAACTTGGCGAAAAAGGGGTTTCGTGAGTCGTCTCGGCGGAATTCCCATACAATAATTTAGCGGAAAGTGGGGCCCTTGGCCGGAGGGCTCTGCGTCGTGTTTTGAGGCCAACTGGGGTCGGTGGGTATATGGGAAGGCGACCCAAGGAAGAAGAATCTAAGAATAGCCAACCCAACCCCCGAGACCACCGTGGTGATTCACGACTCAGACCCATGCAACAAGCATTAGCGCACTCGCACAGCACTCATATTTGGCCACAGAAGGTTACAGGGTAACCGTACAGGCCCAGACAGCAATCGTCGCACTTAGCGGACGGAGGACTTAAAAGGAAGGCAGTCCTCCGGACAGGAAAGAGGGAGTTAGAGAAGCATAGCGACCTTTGCGACCATATTCTATTATTAGCTGAATTGAACTATCGTTCCAAGCCCCTATAGCGCACGCTACAGTGAACTCTCATCGCTAAGTTAGCTGTGCCGAAGGCCCTTGTCACAGGCATCGCATGCGACCGTCTTTCGACCTTGACTGGCGTCGATGGGAGAGATGTAAGGTCGGTAAGGTCAATAACCACATCGTCTAGAGGATTACGGCAATTTGGGCATATTGTGACCATAGGATGGTTGCACAGAAGGACTTCGTGGTTGACTGAGCAAGGCATTGTTTGATCAAGGTCGTGCAAGGTCGTGCAAGGTAATAACGGCAAGTTGCTGGTTGCAAAAGACGAAGTCGAAGAAGATGTAGGATTTCGGTCGCTTGTCAAGGACTTCAGAGGAGGAGCATCTACGGTCGGGAATTGAAGAAGGTCTTCGCAAGGGAAATAGCAGCTAATTTATACACAAATCCTCTGCGACGACACCAACTACGACAGCCGAAGACCCATAGAGAAATTACAAATCAACAGACGAAATAGCGGTGAAGACGACTCCATCGTGAGTGCTGTTGGCGATGAAGACTGAATTGACTAGTTGCATTATACCGGTCTAGGTTGCATATATAGTGCAACGCGATCTATGCACCTAGGGGCTGTACGCCCACCGGCTATTGGTGTGGGTTTATATAACGGTTTGACGGTTTTGACACAGTCACGCCTCTAGTCCGCCGTACATAAGGCTTGGTCTGCGGTACGATAAGTCTACTGGATGGGCAATATCGTGTGCTGTTCTTTCATGGCAACTGGATCTTGCCCGACTCCGTGGGCATCGCCGTTGCCATAACTGAGCACCAGCAAGGTTGGTGGTGGGCGGAGGCTTGAAGCCACCAATCTCGCTGGCGGTCTGTGGCAAGTTAGAATCAGGATTTTATAACAGCATGCCTGTTCAGTGGGCGTCGGACCCTTGAAAGTCGAAGTTATAGGAGTGCTAGCAAATGGACGGACGTATAAGCTGGCCGGCGGTGCCGCCGGTTAGAAAATAGGGTAAAGGTACAGAAGCCACATTGAAAAATGACGATTAATGACATTTCTGTTTGGAATTATCGCGGAATGGCCCTATCTGATGCATCGGCAAGGTCTCTTGCAGCCGACCGCTGGCAGAAACAAAACCGCTGCGATAGACCGACCGCCATTCAATGATGAGCAAGGACAACGAGTCTGTGCCTGCGCATCGATCTTAATCACCGTTCTACCCCCAAAAGAACCGTTGTCCGAACCAAATTTTCTCGCTATGGTAGTCAACAGGTTCCAGAAGACGTTCCCAAACCGCGCTCAAGAGAATAATGGGCGCCCGTGATTCCTATTGGGTACGGCCGACTGCCTCGCCCATGCACCAAGACAGCACAACTTCAATAAGCTGGAGGCCATTCTGCTTGTCGATGAGTTCATCCGCGTAGCTAATCTCAACACCTTCGAAGTCAAGAATCGGCGACTTTCGAACTTGCAGGCAGCCTTTGCCGTCGACGTATCCCTGGACAATACGAAGCTGTTTATCCGAGGCTGAGATGACCGTTACCTTCCCGAGAAATTAGCGCTTGTGCCTTGATCTCACCAATTAGGAGGGAGATTCGAACTTACGGGGATAATACGATGCTTGCCATACTTTCGCAGTTGCACTCTATACCGGATGCTTCCCAGAATACACCATATCTCAGACTTCGAGAGCCGGTCATCTCTGAGGACCGCGGAATCGGCGACAAGACAAGAAACGTGTGGTCTACGGGCTTCCGTTTTCTCCAGGATCCATACCACGTCCCAGTCGGGCCCGTAATAACGGTTACACGAGAGTTTCTCCCCTTCGTCGTAGGCTTGCCCTCGTATTTCCCAGTCGGTCTCTCCAATGAGGCTGGGTACACCCTTCGCTTTGTGGCGAAGATAGGCCCCTACGATATCCAGAACGTGGAAAGCATCGATTCTAGGGTCATCACACTTGTCGGAAGGCAGCTCATATTCAACCCATGGCTGACTTTGAGCAAGGATTTGTGTATTCGATCCGTTGAAAAAGGGACGATAAATCTTTCGCTGCCGTCGGCAGGCTCCCCAGTACGCAGGTTGAGATGGGTGCATTTGATGTTTAAGCGATCCAAATCTTGTTCGTCGAGATAATCGCTCGGATGTCTATCCAGAACGCGTAGCTTGTCCACGACGATGGAGAGGATATCCATGACTTGGGCTGTTTGGTGTTGGACATGAGGAGGTAGGCACCTCCTCCAGGGATAACTCCCATGGTTCGTAAACGATGTGAGTAGCCTAGGTACATTGCCTAGGTACCTAGGACTGCGCTTCGCAAGTACGGACTACTTATCGTATCTCATTTCCAAGAAGCTGAGGTCCTTGGAACTTTTTTCTTCTGACAAACTTACCTAATAATGACAACCCAGATACATACCTGTAACCTAGGTATCTACCCAAGGCCGGGCTGGTGGGCGGGAGGTCGGCGACCTACCTAGGTATACTGCATCAGAGTTACATCCGGCTTCCCGCGAAGGCCAGAGGCAGCGATGGAGGGAGACTTGTTGGATAGGCTAGGACCAATCGCATCACAGAAAACAGCACTTCAACGTAAACATAGCGAAACAGGGTCTTCTATTGATTCGGAGATAAGTCGGTAAGGAGTCGTATGATTCTCCAACTTCTCTATAGAGGAGGAGGGTGGTGTATCTTGCGCGGAGGTCGGCAAGAGATGCAGGTTTGTGGATTGAATAGAACGGATACAAGAAGGAGCACCGCAAGGGCAGTAGGAATAGCTTTGAGTTGAATCGATTGATTGTCTCTGGATTTCTCTCTCTGCCGAAGGCCCTTCAGGAGAGTAGTCCTTCTTATCTGTCCGTAGGACGTTACTAGGTACCACCCAGGTACGTTAAGTACCTACCCACCCCAACGCGGGGATGCTGGGCGGGAGGTTCGGCGACCTGTACAGGTAACATGAAGAAAGCGTCATAACACCGTCTGCATCCGACTTCCCGCGAAGGCCCAGAGGGAGGCGGTGATGCAGAAGAGACCCTTCTGGGTATTGTTGTCTGCATCAGAGTTACATCCGGCTTCCCGCGAGGGCCCAGAGGAGGCAGCGATGCAGAAGAGACTCTCCTATTATTGTCTGCATCAGAGTTGTATCCGACTGCCCGCGAAGGCCCAGAGTGAGGCGGCGACGCGGAAGAGACTTCTCTAGTGTTATCTGCATCGGAGTTATATCCGACTTCCCGCGAAGGCGGCCCAGAGTGAGGCAGCGATAGACCCTCATCTTCCCCCGAAGGCCGAGGGAGGCCGCGGGCGGTTATGCAAGAGACTCTCCTATTATTGTCTCCATAGGGTTGCATCCGGCTTCCTATCAGGGAGTTTGGCCACTAGAGTGATGAAGACAAACGACGACTGCGTATCAAGGACCTAGAGAGACAATAACGGGTAGAAGACAATGGTATTGGCTCCTGGGTTCCCCTTCCCTTGCCGGGAGGGCGAAGGGAGCCCATATATATATAGTCGCTAGTTCGTAGCTGGTCGTCGACAGACGACAACTAGCTACGTACATACACATATCCTGCAACTCCACAACCACCTAAATGACTAATGTCCTCCATGACGTAACCTGCCCACTGTATCCTAGATCACGTGACCCATCGACCTACCGGATAGTCACGTGACAGGACACCCCCCCTTCTCCGAGCCTAGCCCTCTAGGCCGGAGTGGAATTCAACGTAGACTCAACAGCCACTTCCGCAGGAAGGAGCGTTGACCTGCAATTTCAACTGCAAAATAGCTGTTCCTGCCGTACGGTTAATTCTGCCAACCCGTACCGCCTTAGCGCTAAACCCCGTTTGGACTAGCGCCGAATGGCAACTATAAGAAGAGGTCTTCGTGAAATCGACCTCTTCTTCCGACCTTCTCTTCTTCCTCCAACCAAGCGCCTTGGTAAGTTGCTCAATTTTCTGACAGCTGTGAGGTTCCTTCGAGCTGACTTCTAGGTGTCAGTCTTCGGTTAGTTCCTGGTAAGTAACCGTCCGTTTCCTTCAGCCTGGGTTCCGCTAATTCAACGTAGTTTTCGTTCGCAACCATACCAGAGAATTCCCTGCTTCGCCAACTGCAATTCTCGTCATGGCGCCTACTAGCCTGTAAGTTCTTCGCTGCCTTTGGGCTGTTAGGTAGCTGACGATTAGTAGTCGACCAGTCCCCTGCGCCAGATGCCTGGACGCGATGAAGAAATGGGATGGCAACACAGCTGCACCCGGTTGCTTTAATACCGACAGTAAGTTACTTGTCTTCTTCGTAGTGGTTCTTGCTAATATAGGTAGCTGCGTCCCCGAAGTGTCACCGTTGCGCGACCGCGGCCAAGAGTTGTGTTCTTGTAAGTCGTCTATCGGTTGGAGCCGAAGGTGTTAACTGACTGCGAGTAGCCGTCTCCCGAGTTGCAGGTTCATGGCCAAGAACTTGCTCGCTTGTTGCAGGGTGCCCATGAGTTGACCCCGGTAGGTAACTCGCGGTTAGTCGGTTGCCATTTGACTGATTTGTGGTAGGCAATCCAGCAAGCTCAGGTTGTTGTGAAACAAGGATTGTTCGCCATGCGCAAGTCTGGTGGAAGTGACGCCCCTGTTGCCAACCCGGCAACTCCTACCACCAACCCTTTCGTGGTCACCGGTTCTGAGAATCGCAACGCCCGGGAGGACGCCGCCATTCAGCGTCAGACTCGCCAACTCGTCTTGCTTAAGCGACAGGCGACTGCCACCGAGCAAATGGTTGAGTCGATGCAAGCTGGCAACAAAGCCATCAAGGAACTCACCGTTGCCATTAAGGAGGGTCTTACCACCTTGACAGAGTCGATTAACGACATTGGCGACGCGTACAACAAAGTCATAAGTCTGTTGGTTTGTTTCGATTCGGCGGTTACTAATTAGTTACCCAGAACGATGTTGACGAGGAGGAGGAGGCCGAAAGTGGCCACCTTAGTGGGAAGTCGCCTGGAAAGCGACTCCCGGCTGCCCCGTTGTCCGTAAGTGACGACGAAGAAATGGAGGGCTTGATGTAGCTTCTAGTTAATAGCTACCACTTTGCTAGTCTGTTGACGCCTCGCTACCTTCTTGCAGGCAGTCTTAAAAGTAGGAGTTAAAGGGAATACCACACTAGTTTGACTTTTTCAATTGCCTCTCGTAATCCTGTGCAATGTCTCTTGCTATATCCTTTCTGGCTACCCATGAATCGTCTTCGGGGCTGTAGCCCAACCAACGTACAAGGTATTCACGCTTGCGCTGAGATCCTCGATGTGCTAGTATACGTTCGACCATGAATATATCGTCCCCCTGAGCCGCCATAGGTTCTTGGGGTGGTGGCATCGGGTCACCGTCGCGGTGAACGTATAGTTCCAGTGAACTAATAGGAAAAGTCGGATGCATCTTGTAGGTTGCTGGCAACTTCAGTTTGTACGCCATTGACCTATCGCCAACGACTTCCAATATCTCAAAGGGTCCCAGGTACTTATCCGACAATTTAGGACTAGGTCACTGTTGGTTGATGTCCTTTGTTGACAACAGGACTTTCTCTCCGACCCTGAATGTCTTGTCTGTTCGGTGGCGGTTATACCACTTTGCATATTGTTCATTGCTGCGTTGTAGTAATCTGACTGCGTCATCACGGCTTCGCAGAATCGCTGCTACTCTCTCTGTTGCTGACTTGGAGTCGTATTTCGGTGGGCTGTTGGGTTGCTCGAAGGGTCCTCGAGGAACATATCCAAAGAGTAGTTCGGCAGGTGTCCGTTGGTGGCCGGAATGGACCGAAGTGTTGTATGCCCATTCTGAAGTAACCAGCTTTTCTGCCCAGTCGTTCTGTTCGAAGGCACAGAAGGTCCGCAGGTAGTGTTCAATTGATTGGTTGAGTCGTTCTGTCTGCCCGTCTGTTTGTGGGTGGTAGGCAGTGCTTAACTTTCGTAGAATTGCCAGTCTGTGGCAAAGCGTAGACCAGAAGTGACTGGTGAAGAGGGAACCGCGATCTGACACTATGCCGTCTGGTAACCCGAAGCGTGAGAACACCTTGGTGAATAGCAGGTCGGCTAGTCCCCCTGCTGTTAGTTCACTGGTTGTGGGAATGTAGATTGCGTACTTGGTGAATCGGTCCACTACTACGAGGATGCTGTCACACTTCTTGCCACCCCATGAGGTCGATTCTGGGAGACCGGTGATGAAGTCGCAAGAGATTTCCTGAAAAGGCGTATGCGGCACTGGTAGCGACGCCAATAGGCCGTAAGGTCGATGCGTCCTAGTCTTTGTGCGTTGACAAATTGCGCAGGTTGTTACATAACGCTTGACGTCCTTGAAGAGGCCGTCCCAGTAGTAGGTAGCTGCTATCCGCTTCGCCGTTTTGCTAACCCCTTGATGTCCTGACAAGGGTGCATCGTGACAACTGCGAAGTAACTCCTGAATCAATGAATGCCCCCTGGGGATATATATCCTACCCTTATAATATAACAAGCCGTCATTCATAGCCCAAGCGGCTTTACCAGCTGTGGTGTGCCTGGAACGTCTCTGTTGCCATACCCCGGAGGTCACGAATTCATCGTCGTGTTGAGCCTTCCGTATAGCATCAACCAAAGAGTCCTGCAGCTTCACCGGCGCTGTTGTAGGGCTTCGTAGTTGGCCACCTGCTAATCCCACGAGTATGGCTGACTGGTTAATACTCCAGTCTCTCGACCCTGCTACCACACTATCAGTCTGTGACTGAGAAAGTGATTCGCATAGAGTGCCCCCCTTACCGGCTTCAAGGCTGAACAGTTCCCTCGGGATAGCTGCGTCGCCGCCGTGTCGTTGATTGACAACGCTAATTGGGCTGGTGATACCCTCCAGTATCCCAGTGTATTCTATGAGACCCAACCGTGCCAGCATGAATTGTGGTCTCGCTGGTTTGCCAAATTTTTCCAAGAATTGCGGCAACAACTCCTGCCGTGAACGTTGCTTCTCTTCACCGTTGAAGTAGTCGGGTCGTCTCGACAAGGCGTCTGCCGGGTTGCTTCGCTGTAATATACGTATATACGGCGCACGGCTGGACTAGGTGCGAACGGTGGAATCGGGGCCGGAAGGCAGGCGATACGGCAACGGGCAGGGCTACAGCAACAAGGTGCAATATAACGACCGAACGGCGTATATAGGTCTAATACACAGACTGAACCTTGGAGGACCAAGGTTCGTGGCCGGAGGCCTTCCTTGGCTACGGCTATATATACAGGAATTGACTAGATGACTAAGAGCGGCCGTACGGCTATATGACGTCAAGACTTCTCCGCTCCCTTAGATGACTAAGAATCGCCACCGGAACCCGGACGGTCCGTTGCTACTGGCTATCTCCTATAGCGCACGTGACGTACGTGACAACTGCCTCCCCCTTTCCTGGGAGATCGTCCCTGATCTCTACGTTTGCAATCCGGCCGAATCGGGTCTAGTGTGGCAGGTCGGATCTAGGGCGGAGTGGTGTGTGATTCCAGTAGGTCCTTCGGTGGTGCGGATCGGGGTGGAGAATACCGAGTCGGGATCGTGACCTCCGAAATTGGTGGCGGTGGTTGTACGCTATTCCTAATTGATTCGGCTTCGGGACCGATCCGTGGGCGTTTCCCGCCGAATTCGGTTAGAGGTAAACAGCCGCGTGTGTTGTTGTGTTGTTTATTTTGGGAGAACGCGGTCCGGCTGTTGTTTATTTTGATTCCGATGTTATTGATCTCTGATCTCGCCGTCGATGTGGCCAAATCGGGAAAGGTGCTTTGGGTGAGTGGGCGGTGAGGGAGTGATTCGGGACCGGTGGCAGAATTCCTCCCTGGGTATAAATATCTTGCATCCCACCCTCCTTTCCTTCCCTTTCTCTCTTCTTTTCTTCGGGCTCTTACTAACTGCGTTCCGCTGGTTTTTCGTTCGCGCTTCGCTCTCGTCCCAACGTTAGTCATCCCAACTCCCGTTAGCTTACCCGTGCCACCCATTGTCTTGTCAAGTAAGTATTATTCCTTTGGCTCCGTGGTGTTTCCGCTGACGATTCAGGCAATCACAATGGCTGGCACCCTGCGCTCCGCCACCTACCAAGGCGTGCTGACGCAGCGCCCGGAGGGTCTGTCCGCAGCCCACGGGTACTGCTGTCGCAACTGCTACAGCCGGCTCGCCAGCGGGTTCAATCCCCGTCGCGGTCGGTCTGTACAGTTGAGCTGTTCTTTTGACAACCCGGCCAGTATCTGCTGTGCCTTGTGCTCGGAGCACAAGGACAAATGTGAGGCTGTAAGTATCCGTGGTCGGTCCGTTGGGGTTCCGCTAACCAGGTTAGGTCCCCGGTCTGCTGCGCTTCGAGCAGATCCGGATCGAAGAACTGCTCTCCTGGTCCGAACAGGCCTGGGAAGAAGAGGACGTTGAGGGCCGCAGCGTCTTCTTGTGCTCGCGGGCTCTCCGGCGGGACATGGCCGGTTGTCAGCTTCGGCTGATGATCGCGTTTAACCACCTTGTCTCGCACCATCGCCAGGAGCACGGTCTGGGCGCCACCGGTGCCGACAAGGCAACCAACTGGGCGACATACGACGCCCTGATCCGGGGTCGAAAAGCCGTGCGCATGGCACGCTATGCCCCTCTTCCTTTCTCTGCGGTAAGTACCCCGGGTCTCTATCGGTACCTGGGTGGATTCTGATGCTGACTGTCGTAGTCGCTTGCCGACCGTCGCAATTACGAGCGACGCACCTGCTTGCGCTTGGAGTCGTACGACGCCGGGTACGAAGCCTAGTCGGCGGCGGTCCGGGGGTTCGTGGGCGAACTCCAGAATCTCCTGGAGGCGGAGTTTCCGGAGCTTTGGTTGGCGATGATGCCACTCCCTCCAGATATTCTGGAGTACGAGTAGGCCGGTGGGTGTCCGGGGGGTTTTCGGGGGGTGGTCTTGTTTGGTTGGGTGGTACTTTGCTGGCGTTTAGGGATTATTATTTGATTTTTTATTCTGTTGCTTTGAACGACAATACAATCTCCCCTCTTCGCTTGCTACTTCTTTATCCTCTTGGACCGATGGTGATTCGCCCTCCTTTCGTAATCCCGGATAGCTTTTGGTGCTGAGATGTCTTCTTCGGCAACCCATTGGTTGTATTCCGATGGCCAACCCTTCCACTTGACTTCGTAGTGGGTTCGTCCTTGGATCGCCGTCTTTCCGATGATGTCTTCGACTTCCCATTCTTGGTCTTCGTCATCAAGGTCTGGCATTGGTAACGCGTTTTCGAGTGTAGCCGTCCATGGTTCAAGTAGTTGGATTGGAAATACGTTATGGATCCGTTGGTATTTCGTGGGCAATGCGAGCCGGTAGGCTAACTTCCCTATGCGGCCCACAATCCGGAACGGTCCTATGAATTTGGGTGACAGCTTCTTGTTCTTGAATCGGAAGTTTGTTGTCGACAGGGCCACAAGGTCTCCAACCTTGTATTCCTTTGCTTGGTGTCTCTGGTTGTAATACTTCTGATGTCGTTCCACTGCAATCGTCCATCGTTCGGTGAGGGTCCGCCGGAGTTCCTCCAACTTATCCAACCGGGTCTGAACTCCGGGCATAGTAGTCTGTTCGGAGGTAATCCGTCGGAAGTCTGGGTTGTAGCCGTAAAGGGCACGGAACGGGGATAGTCCTGTTGTGGAATTGACGGCGTTATTCATGGCGAAGAAGGCTTGCGGCAGCAATTGGGG
>JAJFDH010000095.1:0-38558 GCA_028637635.1 Xylariaceae sp. X802 | reverse complement strand
CGGGACGCTGGCTTACCTAGAAGTTGCGATGAATTCGCAGAGGAATACGCGATGTGCAAGATACTTTCCGTCGTTGACTTGTTTTCGGGCTACGATCAGATGCCTTTAGACGTTAGCAGCAGACCATATACGGCGTTCAACAGTCCCTTCGGGCCCTTACAGATGACGACTTTACCTCAGGGGTATACGAATTCGGTCTCCCAGTTCCTTCGCGTAATGTCAAGGGTTCTGTATGACATAACACCCTTAAAATGCGAACCTTTCTTCGATGATATCGCGGTCCGGGGGCCTACTACTAGGTATGACGATCGGGAAGTTGCCCCAGGTATACGTCAGTTTGTGTGGGAACATATCGTCAACATAGATTCGACTTTGTTGAACTTCGAGTTGGCAGGACTCACAGCAAGCGGTAAGAAGAGCCATTGGTGTCGTCAATCTGCGAAGATTGTTGGCTACATATGCGGAACCAACGGGCGTAGGCCAGTCGAGGCAAAGATCATCAAGATAACGGAATGGCCTTATTGCAAGAATTTGAAGGAAGTGCGAGCTTTCCTGGGAGTTACCGTCTATTACCGGATTTGGATTAAGGACTACGCGATCCGGGCGTCGCCCCTAACGATGTTGACTCGAAAGGACGAAAAGTTTCGCTTCGAAAAACCGCAGCGTGAAGCCATGGATACGCTCAAAGCCGCATTGACGACTGCCCCGGTGCTAATTACGATAGATTACAAGGGAGGACCTATCTACTTGAAGGTTGATGCATCCGGTGAAGGCTGGGGTTGTCTGCTTTGTCAAGAAGTCGAAGGACACATCCGTCCCGCGCGTTACGAATCGGGTTGTTGGAAAGGTCCTGAATTGCGGTACGACGCCACAAAAAGAGAATGCCTGGGCGTGGTTAAGTCTCTCAGACGGCTTCGCAATTACCTCTACGGTATACGCTTCCATCTAGAAACCGACGCGAAAGTCCTGATTGCCCAATTAAACGACGGGTTTTCCGCGTTGCCAAGTGCGGTGTTGACAAGATGGATTGCGTACATCAAGATGTTTGACTTCGAACTCCACCACGTTCCTGGCAACAAGCATACTGCGGCAGACGGCTTGTCAAGGAAACCTCCGGGTCCATCGGACGAGGCGGATGATCAATGGGAGGGAAATGTCGAAGACTTTATTGACATCCACCTCGACGCGATGGAAATCCTACCCCACAGCTATCAAGATGACTCGGGTTGTCAAGATCGGGAAAGTGCCCGGCTTCCGGATGGTACCGCATTAATAACTATTGCCAGGACGTTTGCGGCTAAGAATGGCAGTGGCCCCCAAATTTCGCCACTGACATCCGAAGAGGATTGGACAGACCGCAGCCATGCCATAGCCCGCTTCCTGACCATAGGTGCCATGCCTCCAGGCCTTCACGGTACTGCGCGCAGGGAGGACTTTCGCACGCAGGCCTTTAAGTTCTTCTGCCATCACAAGTTACTATGGACCAGGCCGACGAAGTGGCGTCTACCGCGAAGGGTTGTTGATGACAAAGTAAAACGCAAGGAAGTCATCACCAGTTGCCACCACCAATTGGCCCATCACGGCAAACACGCATTGGCCAAGCAGGTTACCGAAATGTACTACTGGAAAGGAATTCACAAAGATATCTACCGTGCGGTCCGTTGTTGCCCTCAATGTCAAAAGGCTCAATACGGCCTCATAGAGGAAAAGCACCGCTTTAATGTTCCCATGGACCCCTTACTATCTTGGGTTATCGACGTTCAAACGATGCCACCCTCTAAGGGCAAGAACGCCATCGTGGAAGCAAGGTGTGAATTCAGTAGTTACGTTGAAGCCGAGGCCTTGTCGTCGATTAATTCGAAAACCATTGCCAAGTTCATTGACAAGAAGATCAACAAGCAACATGGCGTACCTGTTAGGATGAAGTGTGATAACGGGACCGAATTCTTCGGCGAGGTCAAGAAAGCAAGTGCGCGTTTTGGCACCCGGCTCATCAAGGGACCTGCGTATTATCCTCAAGCTCAAGGTCTAGTCGAGGGGGGCCATGTCCCGATCAAGAAAGGCTTGATGAAATCCACTGATGGTACCGGAAAGAATTGGCCAGATTACCTTGACTCGGTTGTATGGGCAGATCGCATTTCCGTTCGTTACTACGGATGCAGCTCTTACCAATTGATCTACGGCAGGGCTCCGCTGCTACCAATTGAAAGCGTTGTCCCTACCTGGCGATTCATCAATTGGAAGTCAGTCAAGACCACGGAGGATATGATAGCTGCCCGGGCCAAACAACTTCTTCGTCGACAAGTCGATATTGATTTCGCAAGGGAGCAAATCCTGAAGAAACGGAAACAACGTGCAGAGTACCGCGATCGGCGAGATGCCCGCAAGCTCAAGTTGCCGATGGGACCTGGCACATTAGTGCTTCTTTACGACACCCTGCTTTCGAAGGACATGAGCAACGATAAGAAACTCCTTTTCCGATGGGGAGGCCCATATCGAATCAAGGAAGTACTCGTTTCGGGGCGCTACGTCATTGAAGAGCTTGACGGCACCGAGCTTTCAGGGGTTTATCCTGCGCAGCGGCTACGGGCCTTCGTAACTGATGAAGATGGATATTGGGAACCAATGGACCCGGCAACTGATGTTTGGGTAAAAGGGAAGACGGACACGCTTCCAGAAAGTCTGGAAGATCAGGATGGTATTCAGGGAGGAAATGAAGAGGCTCGGGATTCTCTTTCGACTTCGGCTATGGCTGTCATACGGCAGCATTTTCAGAATTATGTTCCTTCTGGCAAGGAATTAGGGGCATCGCATGATTCTTTTGGCATCGATCACGATCGGGACGATGCCCGCTTTCATTTTCCTTTTCAGGTTTTATGTATGGAATACGACTTTCGGGGACTCATGTAATCTTCGTTAACTCATGTATTTTCCTTGATTCATTCCTTTCAAACAGCAACGCAGCGCCAGCAACGGTATCTCAAGTAAAAAGGCAACGCAACGTATCTCGTGCTCCTCAACTCCTTAACCTCAACTGCTAAGTCCACCTTCCATACTGCCAGTACCGCCGATCATATCTACCAAGGTCTGGTTGCCCGTATCATCGAACGCTCTGCATCTCGTTTGTCCCACTTCACCATCTCCTGGGTTGCTTCCGGCTTCGGCTGATCCGTGCGATGCCCGCCAAACGGCTTTCCTTTTGCGCGCTTTGCGACTTCGGATATAGTCCACATTGGGGACAACGGGGGCTCTGGCTCAGGGGCCGTCAGGTTGCTAAGTTCTGAGCGAAGGGGTCTCGCCAGGTTCATGGCCTTAAAATGCTGGACCCAGGGCTGGTCTTCAGCGTGAAAGGTGCATTGGCTACTCTGCATCGAAAACACGCAATTGGCACAGGCTTCGCCTAGGATGCCTTCCATCGACACGCATTCGTTGAAGGGCCACAGGCCACGCTTGGTATCATAGCCGTCAGACTGCTTATAACGCTTCTCGCAACACTCGCACGGTACTGCGTTGATTTCTCCGTATCGCTGAATGAAAATTGCGTCAACACGCCGGTAGTCCTTCAGGACGTCAAGGATATACGACCCCCAAGGGCCTCCTTGTGAAGCCTCTACATAAAGAGGGTTGACCTTCGCGTCAAGGTCATAGTTGGCTAGCATCTTCAACAGATGGGGACGCGCACTGGTGATATGGAAGAAACCATCGTGGAGGTACCAACGGACGTAACGGTCCGCGCCCATTCCATCGAGAAGTTGAAACGTGATCGAGCGAAGCAACTGAAAAGCATATTAGCTACTAGCTCCATGAGATCGGGAGCTTGCCCTTACTTTTTCCCATTTGGGATCAAACCATCGGCGTTCGACCTCTGGGGTCACCGGCCAGGCTTTCTCTATATCCCGCCAGGTACGCAGACGAAAGATGTGTCTAGGACCTCCGGTATGAGGCCAAGGAACGTATTCATCGATTCCTTCTTCGTTTGTGCGGTCGGACTGGTTGTCGGCGGACGAGCGGGGTGATACTGACGACATTTCGGACATCGTGAACGTGCTTGTAAGAACGGCTATGGTATCTAGGCTATATCTCAAGGAATCAGGAAACGGCTTGAGGACTGGATTCGGACGTGGGCAAACAGCGGATCTGGAAAGACTTGAAAAGATTGAAGGGGATGCGGGACGAGAGTGAGGAAGAAGGAGGAAGTGGTCTGAACGCGGGTATAAGACCAAGGAGGAACGTGACCCGACCAACCAGAAGGACCCGAGCTTTCGCCACCACTTACGTTATTGGCTGATAGAAGCGAGACGAAGCCACACTAGCCTCATGAAACCCCTCTTTCTGCCACCTTCGGCGTCGATCGTCAACGTCGACAACTCAAGTTCAGTCAACAACTCAAGCCTAGTCGTTACTCAAGTTCAGTCGTCAATGAGTTGTTGAATCCTGCTCAAACAGGGTACCGGTTAGCGAAAAGAAGCTAGTTACCGTGCGGTAGAAGGAACGAGACCTCGCTAAGACGAACCTTCTTCCTGCCACTGTGTGACTATCACCAACCTTGCCAGCGCGAGACCTATCGACAGCCCTTCGATCCCTGTTACAGCAGCTCGCACGGCTTCCCTTTCTGGAAGAAAGAAGCGAGAAGCGGACCGCGGTTGCCTTGAGTGAACCTTATTCCAACCACTGTGTGACTATCGTTGACCTTGCTAGCGAAACTACCTGTTGACCGCCTACGATACCTGTTGTAACAGGTCACGTGTCTGTGAAAAGGGCTTCTCCTATTGGCAAGAGGAAGCGACGACCAGGTCCCATAGCCTTGCGCAAACCTTAATTCTGCCTTGTACGACATCTACAACCTCACCGGCGTTAGCCTGGTTACACAAACAGGCCTCTAGCGCGAAAAGACTGCACCGTGTGCCAGACCATCGAACCTTCTGTGAATCATACGGATCTAGAAATTGCCCGGGCTGGGCGGTGAGCAGCGTTCTGGAATATAAATAGGCTGAAAATCTCGCTTCGATCCCAAACTGACTTGGACCTTCTCTCTCAAGCCAACTTTCATCCGACAACTGTGAAAGCCAAGCCACCCTCACCGCATACGCTCTTTTTCCAAGTCACGAATCCATCCTATCCTCGCCCTAGTTACGTGTTGAGACTGAATCCTACCTCCGCATACCTCCTAGCTCACGAAGTGACCACCGTCACCCAAAAATCCGAAGATTCCGACCCTTGCCATACCCCTATCGCCATCACCTTTATCTTTTCCGCTGTTTTCAGATCGCGAAGATGCCCGGGTTTACAGCCATCAACAAGCCGTCCGAGGCTGATGCCATGCCTCTGACGGTAGCTGAACCCGCCGATTTCTACGAATTGCTTAAGGTGATTCATGGCCCTCGCGTTGATAAGGACAGGGTAATGTTCAGCCAGCCCGAAATCAAGGACATGGAGCTTCCTGCCGGGATGCAGTACTTCTCAACGCCTCTAGGAGAAAGTATCCGTGAAGTTCTTGTAGGTCGACGCGTCCCCCCTTATGGGATAACAATGGATGCGTGGAGCCAGTACGTTTTGCCTGGCTTGGTGAATATTCAAATGAAGTGGAAGGTCCAGGATTGGCTTGCCTCAGATGAAATGGACGCTGGGGTACGACTTTACACGGATGTCGACCCGAAAACAGTACGGGAACCATCGTTTGCGTGTCACTTGTCCGAGTCGTTTGATCGGTTCAGTGACCGGCTTAGTGACTTTACGGTTGAGAAGATTCTAGCCGGCGGAGAGGTAGTCATCATGGGAGGAAACCGCGGCAAAGAGGTTAACCATTGGTACCTCATCATTATATTAGTGGACAAACGCAAAGTCCACTTCATCGACTCATTACCCGGGGAAGAAGCCGATCTGGCGCATCGCAAAGCGATGACGCATATCCGATTCTTGTGGCGGGAGCAGATTACGAAGCTGGATCCGGATATTAAGGTGCCCAACGTGGCTTATAGTACTGCGTTTATTACGCAGTTTGATGGCTGGTCCTGCGGATACCAAGTCATAAAGGCTTTAATGTTGATGTGGTGGCATCCGAAAACCGCCATGTTGATGTTTGATGGGACGGTTCGAAAGGGCCAGCAAGCTTCATGGGCTATGCTGCGCGAGCATCTCAAAGATGTCACCGGATGGAGCGTAGAGAAGAGATGGAAGGGCCCTGCCATCAGATCATCAGAGATGGCGCAACTTAACAAGCTTGTACGGATCGGAAACCCGCCCCCATCGAAGAGGGTCAGGACTCAAACAGATCAGGGAGCTCCCAGTACCATACCGGAACAAGAGGCGCCAGCACAGCCTTACGAACCTGAATTGGACCCGGTTCCCGAGCCCGAATCGGATTCCGAAGCAGATTCGGAACCAGAACCCGTTCCTGAGCCCACGACTCCAAGAAAGAGAAGGGCCGCCGCCAAGGTACCTACATCGGATCGCCGCACGCGGTCCCAAGCCAACAAGGAAATGGCTCTAGTTTTACGACGGGACGTTAGAGAAGACACGGTTACGACCGCTACCACAGCATCCCAAGCACCCAGAGCCCCGGCCTCGGAAGCAGCATCGGAGCTGGGCAAGCTCCAGATCGAGCCAATGAAGAGAAGCCATAAATGGCAACCCCCTCCGGACGTCAACGTTCGCGTATATCACCGAAACGACCGGTTTGAAGATATCATTCCGTTACGGTACCCGGAATTCGTTTCAAGTACGAGAAGGGCCGCGCAGCTTGCTGCTGGGGAGATCAGGATGCCGTTTCGCTGGGCAAACGATACTTATCGTACCGCTGGCTTAGTTCCGTCGCCGGTGATGCCAGAAGCGTGGCAAAGATGGGCTCATTATCGGGCCAACGCAGCCGCGCTCGCTGCAGCCAAAGCAGAGCCTGCACCACGACCACGAAGACGCAGGGCTCGAGACGACTCGGCTCTAATGATGTTGAATGATGACGAGGAGCCCACCCGACAGTAAGGGTGAGGCAGTATTGCTGCAATGATCCTCCTGAATGCGCCCGGGTTGGACGATGAAGGATTATACCTAATCGCCAAAGGGAGGAATGAAGCGGGGCATTCAGGAGGGGAGCGGCCTACTATAAACCTTCATAGTTGCGCAGATCCGGGAGTTGCCCAGGTCGGAATTCGGCGTTCTGGTTGTCTTAGATTATTCACTTATTTGCGTCGCGTTGTCTTACGGCCAAATCACGGCCATTCAAGGAGGGTTGCCAGGAGTCGGGCGCTGCGTTATACTGCGAATGCGATAAGAAAACGAGGTATAAATAAGGGTAGTCGTCGCGTTGCGACGACAGGATTCAATTAGCTAGCCACGCCGGTCGTCGACTTCAATTCAATTCATTCATTCATAACCTATTGACTGTAATTTACGACTTCTGTTATCTTCGGTCCTGTTTCTATTAACTGTATTGAATCCTTTCGTGCTTCCTAAGATCCGGACGTTGCCCGCCTTCAGGAACGCTGGTAGTCCTTCCGAAAAACTGGTCGATTTCCGTACTTCAAAGGAGTCGACGACGATCCTGAAAATACCAACTCCACGACCACGGATCGCAGCAACTTCCGGTAACTTGCAAATTACTAGGATTCTCCAGATCGGGACGTTGCCCGCTTTCTTAATTAGTTGTCGCTTTTTCGGACCTCCGGAAATCCTATTGACGTGCCGGTAACCAACCCGGTCTCTTTGGGTGCGCACCGGACGTTTACTCCTAGGGAGGCAATTACTACTGTAATTGCCGACTACGGGGGCATCTTGATGGTTCGCTTCAACATACTTTTATTCTCAGTTAAGTTCACCCTCTACGTTATTATCTACCGAAACATACCATTGCGTATGGCTATACTACCTGACATAGGTACCGCTGCATCAACAATTCCTACAAACACCAATAGCCAGGGCAACCACTACTGCACTCATGACTACAGCAGCAGTGCGTCGAACCCTAACTCCTACCACTACTCCAACTCTTGCTGTCGTCCCGGTCAAGCCCATGAAGTTGACATGGCCGCGATACCTTCAACTAAGCCCGTGTCGCCGTCGTATGGCCTCGTCGCTTCGATCAAGCTTATGCCACCGTCATAGCCATAACGCCTCCCATACAAGCCTATGTCGCCATCGTATAATCCCGACCTTCACACAAGCCTATGTTGCCATCACATAGCTGCGACGCCTTTAATATAAGCCTATGCTATCGCATGGCTACGCCCAATTCATACAAGACCACGCCGCTCCATGCTAAGTTCATATTGCTACCGCATGACTGTGCTGATCTACTTCATCGCCATTTAAGTCCACTCCCACTCTACATTCCCATGCTACTACGCGTGGCCTCATCGATGATCCACTCAAGTCTGTGCTACCTTCGTATAGCCTTCTCATCTCTCCTAAGCCCATGTCATCGCATGGCCTCGTCGCTTCGATCAAGCCCATGCCGCTGCCATGGCCACAATACCTTCATCTCCTCGCCATCTCATTCAAGCCCATGTTATTACATGGCCACGCCAATTCATCTTACGATGATTCATCCTCGTCGTCTGTCCTCGTCGTCTATCCTCGTTATCGATTCTCGCCGTCTATCCTTGTCGTCTATCTTCGCCGATACCTACGAAAGCTTATGCTGTCGCGCATAGCCTCGCCACCTCAATACAAGCCCATGTCGTACATGGCCAGCCCTACTTCAGCAAATTACTATGCTGTCGCAACCCCTCAGGACAAGCCTCAGGCTAGGCCTCCTGTCTCTCGTTACCCCAGTTGATCTATCAGCTTTCAGTCAATCTATCTAAGCCAATTCAGTTCATCATCTCAGATCATCCATGCTTGAGGACAAGCATAGAGAAAGGGGAAGCTGGCTGCAGTGCATGCCTATCCTCACCATGCTGTCACTCTATTCCAGTCATGCCTAGTAGGCAAGTCACTGGCAGTTCATTCAATCAATCATCAATCACTTCATGCTTGAGGGCATAAGAGAAAGGGGAAGCTACCTGCAGCATGCCTACCCTAGATCCTACTGTCTCTCTAATAGCACCTAGCCCTAAGAGGCACCAGTTCAAGTCATCAGTCAATCCAGTCAGGCCTAGTTGCCTCAGACCAAGTCATCCATCAATCCAGACAAGCCTAGTAGCTATCCAGATCATTAGTCATGCCTAGTAGGCAACCCAGAAGACCTTCCTGCCTCTGCGCAAATTTGCGCAAGCTTCAGATCAATCCCCAGACTAATTCAGACAGCCCTAGGAGGTATCCAAACAAATCTTCCTGCCTCTGCACAAAATTTGCGCAAGCTCCAATTCAATCCAGACAAAGCACAGCCCTGTCCTCAATTGATCTTACCTCTCTACTGCTCTTCAGCATCTCATCCCTTGCTGCCCATGCTAGCCATGTGCTCATCACCTAGGACTCCCTGTTAAGGACCTCTATCTGTGGTCCATCAGACCCATGCCTGGACCTCGAGCCCCCAGTGCTGATAAGTTCATACTTGCTGAGAGTGGTGGTGAGGGTGTACCTTTCTTTGACACTCCCCTGTGTGAGCCTCTATCTGTAGTCATGAACTCATGGTTGGGTCTTAGCTCCCAACAACAGGTATGTTCATGCAGTGGGTTAAGAACCTCTATTAGTGGCCTAGGACCCAACTAGGAGGGAGCTAAGGCTTTCAACTATAGACTGACAGGTGCCTAAGGGTACTTGCTTCCTGGTTGTAGAACCTTGGCCTGGTTTACTATGTTGGCAACAAGGATCCCTTTCATGGGAACTCTCGAGATTCCTATCAGGTCCTCTTGAGCCTGAGCTACATGGTAGACTGATAAGTTCATACATGAGTGTTGGTGGAGGTGCACCTTAGGCCTCACAAGAGGACTTAGCTGGCTGGGTAGCCTGATGGGTATAGAGTGCACTGAGTGGTGAGCTTCATGAGAGGTACATTACCTCAAGGAGGTATAACACCTGGTCATCAGCCAGCCTAGTCACCTCAAAGAGGTAGACATCCAGACATTCATTCATTCAGACAATCATTCAAACAGACACATACCCAAGGCTAGTGCCCAGCCTATCCTCAATCAAACCTATCTACAGAACCTCATCAGCCTTTGAGCTCACCTACCTGGCAGACCTTGAGCTCTTGCTTCAAGAGGTAGTAGCCTTAGGACATACTAAGAACCCAGTTAGACCTCGAGCCCCTGACTGGAGTAATCAATTCAGATATTATGAGGAGATGGTTGCAAGCACTATGCCTAGTGGTCAGACATTTTACAAACCTTCAGACAAGTCAAGCCTTCATGCAAGACAAGTCTTCAGACATTACCTTACTTTAATCTTATCTCATCCTACCTTACCTTACCTTACCCTACCTTCAGACATAAGCCTTCAGTTAGCCCAGTACTTTCCCAGTTCTATAAGCCTACCAGGCTTTCACTCTGAAAGTTGAGAACCACAATACTGCCAAGCTTTTTTCTTGGGCATCAAGGAGAGCCAGCCCCTGCCTAGCAGGAAGCTTCTCGAAAAGGTCATTGCAAGCCTGAGTAGAGCAGTAAGTCCTTGATTCATGGGAGAGCCAGCCCCTGTGTGCACAACAAGAAGCTTCTTGAAAAGGTCATTGCGAGCCTGAGTAGAGCTTAGTCCCTTGATTGGTAGGGTTTGTCCTGAGTCTTTGCATTAAGCCTTTTCCTTGGGTGTTAGGGAAGAGCTAGCCCCTGCATAGCAGGAAAGCTTCTTTAAAGGGCCTTGTTGGCCTGAGTTAAGCGCGAAGTTCCCTAGCTGCAACAGCAACTCCAGAGTATGATGGTCCTTGAACAAAGCTTGATAGCCAAAAAGTCGGGACGCCTTTTGAGAAAGGGGAAGCTAGTGTCATACGTACAAGTATACCACCTTCCTACACAATCATTATACCTTCCTACAAGCTCCTTATCCCTTACCAGACCTATGTACAATGTTACACCTTGTCATGTACCCTTGTACCCTTGTACCCTTGTACTCTTGTACACAAGTCTCCTTGTACCTTTGTACCTCTGTCCCATGTACTCATGTACTATACCTTTATGTATCTTGGTACACATGTACCTCAGTACTCATGTACCTTTGTACTCATGTACTACACCTTTATGTATCTTGGTACACATGTACCTTAGTACTCATGTACCCTTGTACCTCTGCTTAGGCATGTACCTATGTACCTACACTTATTATGCTCTATTATGTACTGACACATAAGTGGCTGCAAACAGTTAAGGGAGATGTACGGTATGTCGCGTAAAGTGTTACGTAACTTTATGCGTCATGTAAGAACTTCCAGCTACTGGGCCACCAGCTATGTGTCAGACACTATACTGTATTAGTTTAGGGCACAAGTGCGGAAAAGCGGGTCCGCACTTGGGTATAGTCTGTGTTCCCCAGGACCTGGGGAGAAAGGGAAAACCTTCCCTCCTCCAGCAACCTGGTGACCATAAAGAATCATAGAACGTTATGGACACCACTATACACTTCTGCCTCACTTAGTGACTGTCCCAAGCCCAGCACTGCTGCCCTTGTCACAATCGGTTAGATACCTAAGGTTGGTAGGTTGGTAGGTTGGTATGACGGTAGAACGGTAGGATGGTAGGGCGGTAGGTAAGTAGGTAGGTTAGTACCTGGTAAGATAGGTACAGTAGGTGGTCAAACATTTGAGAAAAGTGCAAGCGTTTATCGCCATCAAATGCTTATCTTTGTATTAACATTCAAGGACATCAACGATTATGATTTTCAGCATTTAAGCCGCTTAATCCAATTATATGCAGTTGACCTGTCTCATCTAATGATAAACGGATTGCCAGACCCTAGGGGGCCTACGCTAGTACCACGAAGACCGATTTGAAGAATGAGCCGCTGGGACCGCTAAAACTTACTGTGGCACCGCTAAGGCGTAACTAACGTATCCGACCCTCATTTGGGCCTGACTGCCGTTTGGGCCACCCTCACTGTATCCTCGCTATAAATTTTAGGTCGCGAATTTACAGTGGACATTTAGTGAAGGTGGCCCAAACGGCAGTCAGGCCCAAATGGGGGTCGGAGTTAACATGCAACTCTGCGACGTTAGGTAGGTCCAGTGCTTAAGGTGCTAATGGCACTCACCACACGGTACCACGCTCCAGACATCACGTGGCCCGATCCACTCCTTAGCGTATACACTATAGCTTCATTTCCAATGTTCCTAGCTTAGGTGGCCCGTGCCACATATCTTCGTAGCCTCCTTCGTATATAAGGGAGCCCTCCAGAAAGGGCCCCTCGATATACGAAGAAGGCCAGAGCCTATCAAGGCAGTCATCTCTCATCATAGATCTTCTGCCACTACGTGACACGTTCCCTGCCTTCTACCGGCAATCCACTTCTTCGATCAAGGACTCCGACCTCCGTCGGAACGTAGCATCTGATCCTTCGGGAACCTGTATGCAACGGCGACTACTCCTGTGATGACAGCCCCGAGGAGCAACAGACCACGTAGAGCACCAAAAAGAAACCGCTTGGCCACTTTTGTCTCTTGTCCGCCCCATCCTGCAGCCGTATTGGCATGCGGGAATGGTTCATTCTCGGGGACAGGCTTCCCGAGAAACTTGCATAGCGGCTCCCACCCATCTTCGACCTTCCACTCCAGGAGTCGATCCTTGGGCACAAGCCCCCGAATCATGTTGTAATGCTCTAGATCAAAGTCAATGGGCTGTCGTATAACACGCAGGTTGAATAGACTTACCCTTGTACACCCATTTGCCATTCCTGGCGATGCCCGTTTTGATGTTGCCGTCCAGCGCACGGAACAAACCCGGGTACATGAAACGTATGTGCGAGTGCCACGCCCAGAAACATTCACGGCCCAGACATGACAGGAAGAACAGCGGCCAATGCGAATCCGCGCGAGCGATGGTGCTCGTCAGGCTGTGATGCCAGGCATCGATATCCTCGCGATAATTGAGAATGACCTTCGCATCGGGATAGGCGGCGATCAGCTCAGCGGCGAAGACCGACCCCGCCGTATCCGTAACGGCAACAGAATGGCCAAGTACGGCGTCGAAATCAGCGGCAGTGATGGTATTCTCGCCATTGAGGGGGCCGAACCATCTTTAGGCATAGAGTTTGGTCAGTCAGTATAGATTCGAAATCTCAGAGCACCAAACGTACTTTTTTCGGCTTAAGCGAACATATTGCTGGCAATAGTTCGGATTCTCAAGGATAATATCCCAACCATGCAAGGTATGATCGTAGCCCAATTTCAGCAAAGCGTGCTGCAGCGATTCGGTTCCAGAGCGTGGCAATCCCACACAGAGCACCTCCATAGGCTTGGTGCGTTCCCGCTTGGGCGGCTCGGGGAGCGAGTAGATATATTCGAGTATGTGGGCGAACCAGCCATTCAAGTTGAGTCTGAACATTCTGCGATAGCCTGCCTCTTCGGGCTTGTTATGTCACTATGATGAGATAGGAGAGAAGGAATAAAGGGGAAGACGGGAAGTGAAAGATCGTTGGGATATGGCATCCCTCATAGATAGAAATCGAGTTTGTAGATAATCACGAATTGGGAGAAAACAAGTCGATTGTACGGATGTAGTGTAGGTACTCTACCGGCAAAATTGCGCATCTCCATTGGGAGGGACTTCTTTTTTTGGTCATGCCCACCATTAAAAACTATCGGTGCTTTCGAAGACGAATAACCTCCAAAGTTCAAGCAAGGATATTTGTCAGAATAGGTCTCATTTGTGAATGTACGTTGGTAGGCCGCATTTAACTAACGCCCAGAACGTAACACTCGTTTACACGCCGCATATAACATTGACACTATTTGAGCGGGTAGCTAACCAATTGGATACAACTTACAAGATCGCCTAGGGGAGACCTGCAAGTCACATTTAGTGTATATAAGTCTGGTGTCAGTTGCGTGTCCGGGCGATCGATCGTCGTTGCGCGACCCGTGTGTTTTCGCAGCGGTCTCCGAGTCGATCTGCGAGTGGTTTGTTTATGCTGTTAGGCCGTTCCTCTACATCTACAAACTAGCTGGAACTTTGTGACTTGATTGTTGGGAGAGGGGAATTGCAGGAACCGGTGGGAAGCCTAAAAGGGTACCCCGTAGAGTACAATAGGTTTGTAGGATCAATGGATTATTTGTCCGGCGAAGGAGAAGCTGAGGAGAAGTGTTGGAGGTCACTATGTACGTAAGATTACGGCGCACAGAAGGAAGGCCGACTGTGACCCTTTTGCTTCTAAACTGGATTTTTCGTAGTAGTAATAGCTGTTATTAGTAGTCTTTCTTTTCCTCTTACCGTATCTCATAAGTCCAGTCCCTTACATGCGAACTATCTGCCTTGCTGCTGGCCTCAGATAGGCTCCAAACCCTTCACAGAAGATGGCCTTTGCCGTATTTGACAACTCTCAACGAGGCGGGGCCTTCGTTCTGTGCGCTGTCACGATCCCATTATGTACCACGGCGCTGTCACGCTTGAGAAGATCACACCCACTACCCACGACTTCGGGAGCCACTATGCGTCCTTGACAGAGCAGACTTTCCAGCTATGCGTGATACATGCAGTTCTTCCCGCGATCAGGACTTCGCTTGGCTATAGGTTCCTTATACTTGGGTTGGACAAACGGACGAAGATGCGATATCTAACGCTTGCGGTTTCTATTACCTCGGTGATGGCAGTCTGCGCCGGGCACGTGGTTGAAATTCCTGAAGATTATGTGAGCGAGGCGTCGCTTCTATCAGCTGTGGCCGCTCAACTGGTTGCTCTGGAAGTAATCACACCACTGAGTCCGGGACAGACCCTCTTGGCTCATGATGCCACCCAGAGTTTCGTCCAGGCAATCCGTGCTCAAACAGTTCGGAAAGGCGTGACTGCGGTTTTCTCCGCAAACGAGAATCTATCAACACAAATGAAAGCGGTGCCGGGCGTGGAAACGATCGCTCTTCAACCATACCTAAGCGATGTGGAGCTTTGGCAAATGCTGCCAGCCAAAACTAACATTTCTTCCTTTGTCAGCCTGGCATTGAAGAGTGAACAATCCAAGATCGAGAATATCATCACGCAAGGTCTCCCAATCTGGTGTCGCAGAGAAACAGTCAACAGCTTGTATACATCGGCGTCTTGTGGCGGCCACCTACCTGGAGCTGACACCACAGCCAAAATTTTACAAAAGGCGCTTGACTACACTCACGATTGTCAAGATACTTCCGGGGAAGAGTTTGAAGTATTTGCCCTAGAACAACTACTTTCCGACAATCCCCCTTGTGATGTTGATGGTGGCATGCTACGTGTCGTCGACCTGACTGGTTCAACCCAACTCCCTGCCCGCGTGATGAGACTCGATGCCAATAAGCCATTTTCGAGATCAGATCGAACCTACTGGATAGTTGGTCTGTCAGGCACCATCCGTCCCCAATAATCTACGAGACCTTTTACAGTCTCACCCTACGTATACCGAGGCGGCAGTCTTTCCACCAAAAAAGATTATATTGACTGGCACAACTGGGCTTTTAGGACGCCGCCTTCTGAGCCATCTACTCCAGGTCCCCCAACTACGAGGATCGTCAGCATCGCGGTACGCCAGCTACAAAATAGTGACCTACAAACCGTTTTGGCGTGTTTTCTTTCGGACATCAGCACCGCCGCCTCCTTGGGACGGGTCTCCTTCCTAGCTGGAGACCTTAACGTGGGCTCCATATCCGAGCTGATTTGCCTCTGTGAGGCTCGACGTGGGGTGGCGCTGCACTTCGTGTCGTCCGCGGGCGTCGGACTGTTTTCTACTCTGGACGATGGTGAAAGAGTGGAAGAGTTGCTTCCCACACGGGCGCCCGGGACGCCGCCGACGGCTGACGGCGAGGGTGTTCTGGCACATAGCGGTTATACAGCTAGCAAGTGGGTGGGCAGGAGAACGTCTGTTAGAGCGGGCTAGCGTGAGAGGAAAGTCACGTATATGGATTCATCGACCCATCACAATTGTCCGGCTGGGAGCGGATATCCACGAGGAGCGAGGACGTCTCGACTGGTTGAACCAGCTTGTGCTGTACGCTCGGGCAATGAAAGCCGTTCCGCAGATCAAGTATGTGAGCGGCGCACTCGACCTCGTTTACGTGAGAAATGTCTGCGAGACTATCGCGCAATGTGTGTTACAGCCCCGCGGCCGCGCAAGTGATACGACGGTATCATATGTGCATGAGGTAGGCGACGCGGTTGTGCCGCTGGACAAGATGGAGGACTTATTGGAACTGGGCCTACACGATTCCACTGCAAATGGGGAAAACAACAGTCTTCAAAAACTGCCAATGGGTGACTGGATTGATTTGGCGGTAAGCAGGAGCCTGCATCCGGCTGTGGCCGTGCTCATAGAGGCCATGGATACACCGGAAACGCCCCCTTTTGTTCGGCTAAAGAGAGGAACGTCCTTTGACTGACGAGTTTGCACTCGATCTACCTGGAAACAAATGTGAGAGACACGGTCAAGGGGGAAATAGCTCTTGGATTTGGAATTCACTTACGTAAACTCTGTTAATAAACCAAAACGTAGACACATATAAACAGTTACGAAGTAGAAAGAAGTCAAATGCCTGACATGACAACGTTTTCTTTTGCCATGTAAATGACGGCAAAGCCGTTTGCTTCCCTCCTCCAGGGTTTTCACTTCTTCCCATCTCGTTCCATAGTTTCGCTATCATCGTTGTGAGTCGATTAAAAGTTCATCATTGATCAATAGGAATTGGGGGAGATTCGACCCAGTTCCAAAGATGAAGTATCATGAGGCTCGACATCCATTTGATGTTGGCTTGCCGTCGCATAGTAAGTGTATGGACGTATGGTGTAGATATGGTTATTCCTTCGACAAGGAATTTGTCCCATAACCGTTGCCAAGTCGAATTGAATGCCGTTCAAAAGGGTTTCGCAACCTTCCGACTCTCGCTTAACCCTGTCTCAGGGTCTCTGTATTCCTTCCAGCTTACCGGGTACATGGTGTTGCCCGTCTCACTCGTAGCCATGATGACGCCAAGATGGTTGCTCGCAGTCGAGAGATAGTAGTTTGCCTGGTCGCCCAGTGATATCTGCAACCGACCAATATGGCCTCGTCAGTCGTTCCTCTCCAATCTCCACTCACCGACATTCGCAGCATAAGAGGTAACTCACCACCTGTGCCCGCACAATATCGCCGGGTCGGAAACTCTCGTACAGCTTGACTCGATCCTTCTCAGTGGCACGCACGTCTTGCACACGCACTATGCCCTGCCACTGCGTGGACAACACTGCGTCGCCAACGATCAGAATTGCAACGGTTGCTTCGCGCGGCGTGATGCGCGTCACACGGCACAGGACAATGTTGCCGACCTCGGGGAGCACTTCACGCTTGTGATGGTGTTCGTCGGCGCTGCTGCTCGGTGGAGAGACAGATACAGTGGGTAGAGCGTTTGCGGCAGACGAGGGGTTCGACGTGCTCAGAGCTGAGATGCGGTGCAAGCGTTTCGCGGGTCCTGGTGCCTTTTCCGGGTAGGTGATGTTGACAATGCCGAGCAAGGAGGAATAGAGGTTCGATTCGTGGATGTGTGTTCCTGCGCCGGCGTTGAATTTGCTGCAGGGGCCGAGAAGGTCGCCCGGTGCGACGAGCTCTTGCGCCTCCGCCTGCGCCATTTTGGCTGCGGGCGAGCGAAGCGATGTGAAGTCGAGGGGGTGGAGGGCGAAAGCTGCGTGACAACTTTTTTGGAGGGTTTTCTCTGGGTATTTCGCGTGTAGCCGTAAGATCGCCCGCGAGGTGTAGGTAGGGCAGGGAGAGCGAGCTCCAGGGATATGGTACCGGTAAGGCCTACTGCAGCCTGTAGGTAGTGTACAGATTAGGTACCTACACCCACTGTGGCCATAGCGGCGCAGCGGCACAGCGGCACAGAGTCTGTGCCGCTATTAGGCAGGACGAGCACCTACAGGTGCCATAGGTAGCCTACGGACTATCGAATTAAAAGTCAGAATCCGCTAATTTTTAGCGCCAAACGCATATATGCATATTCGACTAACGATGTACCCACAATTATGCATATCGATCTATCCGTATATTCCGTATTCTGCATATTCATTTATACATATAGAATATCGCGTACGTTGCATACAGATTACTAATGCGACGACGGTCTCCAAGACGACTTGCCAGTCGTATTCAGACCATCAAGCAAATCGAAAGCCTGCTGATCAGTAAGGTTCATACTTGGCTAGCGATAGCATCTTTCAATTGGTTGGACCTACGGACTAGTCAACGTAACTGAATATGGGAGATTGATCAGCAACAAAGGATTGAGGTAGGGAGGACGCCCACAACAGGAACAAGTTACGGAAGCTGAATGGGATGATCCCAAGGGCCACTACGTTCATAGTTAGCAGTTATCGGAATCCTGGTTGTGAACAGAGAAGTATTCAGATCTTGACTTCAGCAGTTGTGACAGTGTTACGAAGAGCTATTGATCAGGAGTCTTGGACGCTCAGCTTATTAGTTAGAAGGCAACGGATTTATATTATGACCTAGAGCTCGATTTGAATAAGAATATGAAGGGAAATCAACGTGATTGAGTAAAAAGCAAGTGCCGAGTTATAATAATGCAAAGTAGGCCTCTTGCGGCCTGGTCGATTGGGGAGCTCCGAGCAATGATCAGCGATTTCCGACTTTTGTTCCGGCCTTCAGCCCTGCTGGCCTTTGTTATCAGTTTGAAGTAAGGCCTCCTTGTCTCGATGCCTCATTTGCCTCTCTGATGGCTTGGACGTGTGACCTATACCAGTTCCAACCCTTCCATCCTCTGGGGGCTATTGGCTCTGGTCGATTGGCCAGATCCCCCCAAGTCTCCGCGTGCCATCTATAAGGCGTCTCGACCAAGCCCAGAGCCATGTCTATGGCTCGTTGATCAGCATCTTCTTCCCTTGCAGAGTTTCTGCCCATGATGCTGCTAAATTCGGTGCCTGGCTCGTGCTGTGGGCGTGGGACATTGAACCCTTTTGATTGCCTTCTCTGTGCTATGCGCCAGTTCTCACGTGGGGTCTCAGCGGCGTCAGGTCCTTGGCTTGCACCACTTTCGGTATTGGCCTTTGGTTGCTGTGGTGACCCGTTGTTGGAGTTACGGGTTAGACTCATAGTTCTGGTAGCGCTAGTCAAGTCATCAACCTGACTTTTCTTCTTTGCACCGCGGCGTCGGACGGGCTGTTGATCAGGTCCTTCGCTGTCTTGGGCTTGGGGTAGGTTGGCACGGCGAGCTGCTGATCGTGTGTTACTAGATACAGGCGCTGTGTCCGGTACCTGAAACCTTAGGCTTTGCGGTTTGCTAGGGGTTTCAGAGTGCTTCATTGCACTACGGGTTCTAGTATTTCGATTCCCTGGAGACGACATCGCACCTTGGGCGCTTCCAGTGATCTGGGGGGTCTCCGGGGGTGGAAGTAGGGCGAGTGGTCGTCTTGGTGGCCTTGGAGGTGTTGGTTCAATGGTAGAGGCTGGTATATTCCAATCTTCTGGTACCTTCCACCGCGTAATTCGAGATATATAATCTAGAATCGAATCCACCTCCTTCTTCCTGCTATTGTCGTTACTGATATATAGTTCTGCTGCTACTTTAGGCAGCCAGAACAAGAGAAGCATATTGATTGCACACCGCAATCCAGAGCTCCATGCATCTGGTTGGGTGGCTAATTTTACTACCACGAGACCGTCTGGAGGAAGGATCGTCGGGTTCAAGGAATTTATATCTTTGGCCCATAGGCCAGCAAGATGTTCCGCGGCTTTTATATGGGCGGTGATCACTGTGTCGTCCTATAGAGAATCGAACACATATATATCTCTGCTCTTGATATCAACAACCAAAACATACCAGTGCGGGCAGTTTTGGGCTGTATCTCGAATCCCGCCTATAACTGCAAACTCGGCACCATTAACGATATGGGTGATCAGCGGGGCCGAGAGATGGTCGGCAAATCCACTTAGCTCGTTCAGATGGCTCGCAAAGGAGGTTTCACGGGCTATTCTGCGGGTATCCATCAAGATGAAGTACGATAAAGCATTCATCTCAATCGTTGTATAATAGGTTTCTGCCTTGGCTCGCAGCATTGCATTGACCAAGCCATGCAAGACACCCTTTACCCAACGGACCTGAGCAAGGCCTACGGGGGCCGTCGCCCTCACGTCAACTCATCGTCAGGGCGGACGGCTCTGCCATCCCAGTATGTAGTATTTGGGTCAAGATGTTCGATCAGGTTCGACGTGGGCTTAAACAAGGCGCTATTGGCAGGTACTTCTCCTGGACTGTTATGTATGGATCGCAGGAGAGTTATCAAGTCGGTTTCCAGAGCAATGGTGACGCTGCAGATGGGTACGGTGGCAGCCATTGCGATGATGAGATGTAGAAAGTGATGGAGTAAAGAGGGTAGTTGATAGTATTGCTGTTTCCTGGACTTGGAAGTTGGGGGCAGGATGGTCTGACTTAGATCTTTAGTGATTGCTGAAAGAAGAGAAGTGGTAGAGATGTGAGTGAAGAGGGTACTGAGTTGATAGTGTTGCTGATTCTTGGGCTTGGAAGTTGGAGGCAGGATGGTTTGACTGTGGTTGCTGAAAAAAGAGAAGTGGTAGAGGTGTGGGTGAGAGGTTTGTCTGGGTTGCAAAAGGGATTCCTTTATATATTCGTAAAGGTGCTTACCTCCTTCCCAGATCCGTTCCTTCCTGCTTGAGTGCCCTGGTAGTGTTGATCAAAGAGCGCTTCTAGGTGCTTAAGTTACCGATCAATTGGCTATGAGTCTCTGAATTATACGGGTTGCCTCCGCCGTCAACAGTAGATATTGGTCAACTTTAGACCAATATATTATAGAAGTGGAAGGTACGATATACTTACTACCGCTGTGATTCAGTAACTGTCTCAACTTCCATGTCCTGAAGACTTCGTTACCACTCTAGCCCTCTTTGTCTTGTGGCAATAGCCTCATTCCCAAGCGATATTCTGATTCAGTCAGATCAGCTAAGAATTCCTAGTACTGGAAGGAACGATATACTCACTACCCTTCTGATTCACGAAGCACCTCGTCCGCCTTGCCCTGAAGACCCTTGGTATCCCAAAGTCACACTCTTCATAATAGCCTCAGTCCATACCGGTACGTATTCAACCAAGTCAGCGAAGACCACCTGGTACTGGAAGGAACGATATACTCACTACCCTTCTGATTCACAAAGCACCTCGTCCGCCTTGCCCTGAAGACCCTTGGTATCCCAAAGTCACACTCTTCATAATAGCCTCAGTCCATACCGGTACGTATTCAACCAAGTCAGCGAAGATCACCTGGTACTGGAAGGAACGATATACTCACTACCCTTCTGATTCACAAAGCACCTCGTCCGCCTTGCCCTGAAGACCCTTGGTATCCCAAAGTCACACTCTTCATGATAGCCTCAGTCCGTATTCAGCCAAGTCGGCGAAGACCACCTAGTACTGGAAGGAACGATATACTCATGTAACGACGTAGCGGATGCTAACGAAACCTAGGTGCGTTAAGGCAGTCGTTAACGGGTTTATGTTCCAAAGGTAGGTTCAACTTAGCGTGCTAGCGTTGAGCAATGTCGTAGTTTGTCGTTAAGGGGTTTCCCTCACTCACGAAGTGTGAAGATAGATGCGTCAATCCAAGAACTAGGTGAATGCTTAGATTGCTAAGTGAAGAGAAGAAAGAATAGCTAGCTACAGAAAGAGCGTTCCCTTATATCTCCTCCTCCCTACTAGGGATCACGCTATAGACCGTGATCGATCGTGGATCACGCTAGTGATCGTGATTGGTCACGATCGCGACAGTGATCGTGATCGTAGATCACCCTTGGCGGAGTGATCCCTCCTATAGCCGTACTAAGGCCACGTGCATCGCTATAGCCAATAGCGATGCGTCCAAACTATAGATAGTTCCACATCCTGCAGAGCTTAAGGCTCAACCAATAGTATGCAAGTAAAAACGGGCGAAAACGGGGATAAACGGGGGTAAACGGGGATCCACAAACATGTTCAAACATGATAGGGTGTATACAGGTATAAGCCCCTCAGTGGAGTCCTTCCTCCCTTCGGATCGTAACACTACTCTCCCCCTCCCAGGATTGTTGTCCTCAACAATACAAATTCCGTGGCTTCGCACCATCTGGTCCTGTAGGTCATCGGTTTCTCGCAGTTATTTGGGCTTGGTTACTGATGCCAATATGTCGAACATAGGACGAAGAGCGTTGTCGTCAACTCCTCATCAACAACGTCGTGCTTTGAGTCTCTACACGCAGTCTAACGGTACTTGCGCAGATATGCCTTGTACATATTGCTTCCGTGGTCGGCTTGAATGTCTTTTCACCAGTCGATCCTCTCGTTGCGATGCCTGCATTCGCCGTGGTCGGTCATGTGATGGAATTGTTATCGCGTCCTCCTTGTCAAAGGCAATGGATCAACAAAAGAAACTCGATGTCGAAGAAGAAGAGGCGCATGAAGATCTTCTCTCAACTCAACAAAAGATCGTGGAGCTGCAGACTCAGCTGTCCCAAGCTGTCGGTCGTATCGCAAGAATTCGAAAAATACGAATGAAAGTTAAAGAGCGTGGCGCTGAACTCTTTCAGCGTGGTATGCAAGATCTGGACAAAGAAGATGAGATTGTCCCTCGGATCATGTCATATGATCCCGAAGCTATCGCGACTGCATCGGCAGCTCGTGAAGCTGTGCGACCATTCATGGTCAGCTACGAAGGCGGTTGGGGCTCGCCCTTGCATATGTCATCTTCGCCTTCGCAGTTCCTTGATTTCAATTCCGGGTTCGATGGAACTGGCGAAGAAGATCCTGTGATCCCTTCAGGTTCTTCTTAGGTTCCCATGTGTTGTCGTCATGTGGGTAGTCCTTCCATTTGATGAGATATTCCTTGACCTTGCCATTCTGACGTGAGTCTAGTATCGCTTCGACTTCGTACTCGGTACTGTCTGGCTCGATCTCTAGTCGGGTTTGGAGTGGCGTGTCCTTGGGTGCTGGTTCGAGAAGCGAGATATGGAAAACGGGATGGATCCTGGCACGTCTTGGTAACTGAAGTTCATATGTTACGTCAGAAATGCGTCTCTTGATCGCGAATGGCCCGATCTTCTTATAGTCAAGCTTCTGGCTCTGTCGTTTTGTGCGGATATTTCGAGTTGATAGGTACACCTTTTCTCCTTCTTCCAAGATTGGCTCCGACAATCTTCGCTTGTCATAGTACTCTTTCATCTTCTTTTGCGCGTGAATGACATCTTGTTGTAACGTCTTCTGAAGACTAAGTAGGTCTGAGGCATGAATGACTCCCATTGGTGCTGTGGCTCCATCTATCGCTGGTCGATGTTCATCTGGGTCAAACCCATAGTTGGCTTTGAATGGCGACATCCTCAATGTCTCATTCACAGAACTGTTGTAGGCGAACTCTGCGGTCGGTAAATGCTCTACCCAATCATCTTGTTGGTCGTTAATATAGATTCGCAGGTACTGTTCCACCATCTGATTCAGTCGTTCTGTTTGTCCGTCCGTCTGTGGGTGATAGGCTGTCGACATGCTGTGCCTAACACCTAAAGCCTTCATCAGGGACTGCCAATAGTGTGAAGCCATTGTGCTTCCTCGATCTGTGATGAACTGTTTCGGTAGCCCGTGTTTGCTGATTACGTGCCTAGTAATCATGTATGCGAGGTCTTGCGCATCGCTCGCTTCTTTGTACGGTAGGAAATATCCGTACTTCGTCAACTTGTCAACGATGACCAATATTGAATCGTACTTAGTACCGGTCATAGGCTCCATTGACAAAGGTAACTTAGTGATGAAGTCAAACGCGACAACATCCCATGCCCTATCGGGTGGCTTTATCGGCTGTAGATGTCCATAAGGCTTTCTTCGTGATGCCTTAGCCCTATGACATTCATTACAGTTCAGGACGTGATTCTTCACGACCTTCCTTGCTCCAGGGAAATTGAAGTTTCTTCGTAGTCGTTCGAGTGTTCTAAACACTCCTTGATGCCCTGCTAAGGGGTGTTTATGCAGTTCCGTAACTAACCGCACCTGTACCCTTTCTGGGACATATGTCTTGCCGTGATACAAGAGTAATCCATCTTGTCGTCGGTCGAAGTTGGGTATAGAGTCTTTGACAATGGTCTCTTCCTCAGTTGTCAAGGCTCTTCGGCATTCGTCTTCCCAAAACTCGATATCTTGATGTGTGAAAGCTATCGTCAGGTAGCTTTGCGGATCTTCCCTTAACTCGTTATTGGCTGTAAGGTGTCCATTCTCATTGGTATGAAGAAGTGCTGTAGCGTGCTTGGGTACTTCTTGCTTGACGTCACTTCTTCGACTTAGAATGTCAGCGCGAACATTCTGTTTTCCTTTCACATGTATGATTTGGAAGTTAAACTCTGATAGGAACTCGGCCCATCGTACTTGGCGCTTATTCAACTCCTTTGTAGTCATAAATGTCGTGAGGTTCTTATGGTCAGAGTAGACCTTCACTGGTCTCTCACTACCACTCAGGTAGTGCCTCCATTCTTTGAAAGCTTCCACGATGGCCATCAGCTCCTTGTCGTGTATCTGATAGTTGAGCTGTGGTCCACTGAGCTTCTTCGAGAAGAACGCTACTGGGTGTAGCTTGTTCTCATCATCTCGCTGACCTAGTTGCCCTCCTATGGCATAGTCGCTAGCGTCAACTTCTACTTCATATTCTCGTTCAGGGTCTGGCAATCTCAGTATTGGCTCGCTCGTGATAGCATCTCTAATCATCTCAAAAGCAGCTTGTTCCGCTTCAGTCCATTGGAACTTGTTATCGTTCTTCGTCAGGTTCGTAAGGGCGGCCGCATGTTTCCCAAAGTCCTTAATAAGGGGTCGCACATAGTTCGCAAATCCAATGAAGGATCGTACGTCTTCGACACTCTTTGGTGTAGGCCAATCTCTTACTGCTGAGATTTTCGACTGCTGGATTCGTACTTCTCCAGGGCTTATCGTGAATCCAAGGTAGTCGACCTTCTGCTTATGAAACTCGCTCTTGCTAGGTGAGACCAAGATCTTTGCCTCCCGTAACGTCTCAAGCACTTTGCGAACGTGCTTCTTGTGCTCTTCAAGCGTTTCCGAGTATACCAAAATGTCATCAAGGTATACTACCACAAACTGATCAATGTATTTGCGAAGAATGTGGCTGATCATGTTTTGGAAGGATGCTGGCGCGTTCGTCAAACCCATTGGCATGACGAGGTACTCATACAACCCATAAGGAGTACCGAACGCGGTCTTCCATTCATCGCCTTTGGCTATGCGAATATGGTAATATGCGTCAGGCAGGTCTAATGCCGTGAACCATTTCGCTTTGTATAGTCGGTCTCTTAAATCGCGGATTCTCGGTATAGGTCCTCGATTTTTTCTCGTGATGGCGTTTGTCTTTCGGAAATCAACACATATTCGCCATTTAATCTTTCCGTCTTTCCCGATCTTCTTTGGGACTATCAAAACTGGTGAGCGCGATGGGGATTCAGATGGTCTGATGAATCCTCTCGCCAGTTCCTTTTCAAGGTACTCTCGAAGTACCTCGAGCTGTGACGGGTTGAAGCTGTAAATCGGAAGGAATGGTGGTGTCTTGCCTTCCTCTAATGGGATGTGGTGATCCCACTCGCTATGCTCTGGTACACCTGTCTCGGTCTTGTGTTTGCCGTCAAACAGGTCGCTGAACTCCTTATAATCTTCGGGCACGCCTTCGTGGAGTATCGGCTTTGGGTCCTTCAGCATTATATAGAATGCAAGGGCCTTCTTATCAGATTTACGTGCGGACAAATCCTTTGTCACCGCAGTGGCTAAATCTCTTCCTGGTAAATCCCACTGAAGTTGGCCTGTTCTCCAGTTCACTCTGGGACTGCTCTCCCGCAACTAGGGTATCCCCAATATCATTTCGTGTCGCGAAATGTCCGTGATGTCGAGCGTGAGCCGTTCTGTATGACCACAAATGTCTAAAGTGAGGTGATCAGTCTCCCTCTTAACGAATCCATCGTCATAGCTGATTGGGCTACCATCCACGGTCTTGAGTGGATAGGGGCTGTCCTTGAGCTTCCATGGTATCTGAAGCTTGTTGACAGTTTCTGGAGAGATAAAACTTGCTTGAGCACCTGAGTCAATGAGTGCTCGTATCTTTCGTCCTTTCCATTGGACGTCAATCGTAAGGTGGGCGTTAACCTTCTTGCTCGTTGCGCATAATGACCTATGCATCTCTTGGGCTAGCCGTCGGTCTCTCGGCTGTGCCCTTAGTAGTTTTTTGACTGCTGAGCCTCATGTCGGTGGCTCTGGTATTTGCTGTGACTCACTGGGGTCCACTGGTTCATATCGTGAAATGTCTTGCTCACAGTGGCCCAGAACTCTTTAAATCCTTCAACTAGACTGTCCGGTAGTCCTAGTGGTTCTTTCGAGTTTTCTGAAACTTGATTGTACCTTGTTCTTGTTGGTACACTGTCGAGCTGATGTCGAACATGTTCGTGTTCGAACTCATCAGATACTTGTTGCCATTCTTGCAACGTTAACCCATCTGCATACCCTTCGTCATGGGCCTTCTTAAACTGTACTCGACGGGATTTTGGCTTGCTGTGATGTTTCCGTTTACATCTCTGTACCTTCGCATATGCGTGAACCCTGCAAGCATCATTCATGCATTCCTTGAACGTGATCGACCCCGAGGAACATTCTGCTGGATAGTGACAATCCGGCTCAAATGTAGCGTAGCCTCTATCGTCGATGTAGGATAGCATGACTTGATTGATGTCTGCTTCTGCATAGAATAGGGTCTCATGCGCAAACATGCGCAAAGGAAACCAAGCTTGCGCAACCTTTTCCTGGAGATGAATGTGGCAGGCATGGTTATAGCATGTGATCCAAGATATCTCACGGTGTTCTCTGCTGTTGATGTCCATGCGCGGATCTTCATTCTCATCGGGTGGGTTGCCATACACGGTACGTTCGTGCATCTCATAGATCAGTTCTGGTACTGTCCATTTATCGTAGCGAGTATTGATGCCTTTGCCGACAATCATGCGATCTGTCGGAACTCGTCTCTGAATATCCCAGATAAGGTACTCAATCTTGTCATCTGGGCATTCGATAATATCCACCACACTGAGATCCTTCGGTAGGGGTTCTTCGTAGTCCGTCGCTAGAGTACTGCCTTGATGAATGGACCGTGCGATCATGTTGTCCACAGCATCTTCCCAAGTGCTGTGATTACAAGTCCATGGTCTGCAGTCCGGGTTCTCTTCAGGGCATGTCCATGCCGGCCCCTCTTGACCTCTTTTGTGGTAATAACAACCAGTGCTCGGTGAGTAACAGGTACACCCATTCAGTATTGCATTCCGTGACTTCGCTGTACCAGGATGGTCTGGGCAGGCTGCCCCTTCTTCGTTACATCCTTCACAGTCTGGTTGAGGTATCTCGTCAGGAAGCTCCCATAGGAACGGTGTAGTTCGACCTTCTTGAGATGGTCCTTCTGCAATACCATCATTGCTTGGTGTATATCGCTCCCTGTTCCCGGTGTATCCGATGCTTCGGAGGGTGTTGTCATAGTCGCTGGTAGAGTATTCAGGTTCACCATCCCAATATACTCCCATCATCGCGATTTGTTTCTCTTCGTCAGTTGCTGCAACTTGGCGATCAGGGACTCGTCGATGTTGTTTTCCCTTCTGCTTCTTAGGACAATCCTTTGCGAAATGTCCTGTCTCTTGACAGTTGTAGCAATTGACCTTGGTCATGTCTCTTCCGGTCTTCTGGGTAGCGTCAACCTCCATGGCTGTAGGTAAGGTACTGCGTGAAGATGTACCAGTGTTCCGATGCTGGTTGGGAACAAAACGGTGCTTGCTACTCGATGTCTGATGTTTTGAGTAGGCTCGCTGCTGGTAAAGCGCATTGTCGATCTTGATGACCCTTGCCATATAATCGTCGACGTCACTACCTCGTTCTTCGAAGACAATCCACTTCTTCAGTTCGTCCTTCAGCCCTCTATGATAGGTACTCAGGATCGCGTTAGAGTCATCCCATCCGGTGAGGTTCACAAGGCGCTTGAATTCTGCAGTATAGTCGGCAGCCGATGCTCGTTGCGTCAATCGTTCCAGCTGCAGTTCAGCTTGTCGCGCTTTGTCGGGTGAAGCATAGAAGCTCTTGAACTTCTCCTCGAACTTGTCAAAGCTGTCGAAGATCTCCTTGGTTTCATTGTCTCGCTGCTTGGGACCATAGTTCACATAGTCCTCCAAGGTAGGTCGAAACCATTCTAGCGCATCGCCGGTAAGGAACTCAACCGTGGTGAGTACCTTCTCTGACTCCGTAATGCCAGTAAAGTGAGCCAAGTAGGTTTTCATGCGAATCAGAAACCCGTCCACGTCACGAAGCTTGCCAGAAAAGGTTTCAGGCTTGCGTGGCTTAGGCTTGACACCCACTTTCACCTTGACATTCTCTCGGGCAGACTCAGCATTGGTAGCGGCAGCTTGAGCCTGGGCTTGAGCCTTGATCGCAACTTCGTTGGCGGCATTAGTCTGTTGTCGAAGTTCGTTGTTGGCTTGCTCAAGGGTGTTGATGCGATCATTGAGGAGTTTCATCTCCGCAACTGCTTGTTCGACAGTGAACTGAGACATCGTGACCAGTGTTGCTCAATGCTAAAACGTAGCTGACTGAACAAGACTTAGCAAAATGTAACGACGTAGCGGATGCTAACGAAACCTAGGTGCGTTAAGGCAGTCGTTAACGGGTTTATGTTCCAAAGGTAGGTTCAACTTAGCGTGCTAGCGTTGAGCAATGTCGTAGTTTGTCGTTAAGGGGTTTCCCTCACTCACGAAGTGTGAAGATAGATGCGTCAATCCAAGAACTAGGTGAATGCTTAGATTGCTAAGTGAAGAGAAGAAAGAATAGCTAGCTACAGAAAGAGCGTTCCCTTATATCTCCTCCTCCCTACTAGGGATCACGCTATAGACCGTGATCGATCGTGGATCACGCTAGTGATCGTGATTGGTCACGATCGCGACAGTGATCGTGATCGTAGATCACCCTTGGCGGAGTGATCCCTCCTATAGCCGTACTAAGGCCACGTGCATCGCTATAGCCAATAGCGATGCGTCCAAACTATAGATAGTTCCACATCCTGCAGAGCTTAAGGCTCAACCAATAGTATGCAAGTAAAAACGGGCGAAAACGGGGATAAACGGGGGTAAACGGGGATCCACAAACATGTTCAAACATGATAGGGTGTATACAGGTATAAGCCCCTCAGTGGAGTCCTTCCTCCCTTCGGATCGTAACAACTCACTAGGTACCCTTCTGATTCACAAAGCACCTCGTCCGCCTTGCCTTGCAGCCCTTTTTATCGTAACCCATAACTTTTCATCCCTGCAGACTACGTCCGTCCTAATAGCCCTATTCCCTATTGATGTTTATTCAGCCAGATCAGCTGGAATGAATACTGGGAGGAACGACACACTTACTACAGTTGTGATTCAGGAACCATCTCATTTATATCGCCGTGAAGACCTTGCCTCTCAAACCCAACCCTCCTACTCCTATCCCAGAGCCTCGAGACTAAACGGTCAGTATTCATTCAACTACTTCCGCGCTAGTGCTGTTGTTACCCATCACCGTGAATCATAGGTGTGCTCTCACTGATTCACCTCTCCTGGAACCCAACACTCCTGAGCCCTTATCCTCCTATAGCCCGATCCTCTTCTAGCCCAATCCTCTTCTAGCCCGATCCTCTTCTGGCCTGATCCTCTTCTAGCCCGATCCTCTTCTAGCCCGATCCTCTTCTGGCCTGATCCTCTTCTGGCCTGATCCTCTTCTGGCCTGATCCTCTTCTAGCCCGACCTTGTGCAAGCCACTTCTTCCAATTTCACCTCTTACACTGTTGATCACCGCTGGCATCTGTACTCACAACGCCAATTCTCAGAAACATGCCGCGAAGTCGTTCCACCGCAGACGTGCCTAAACCCAAACAGCGTGAGCCCCACGGCGATGAACTCCCTGTTCCCCGTCAAGGCGTCCCTCCTCCCTACACCAGCACAGTACCGAGAAGACAGTTCAGACTCAGGAGCAAAGAAGATGTTGATGAAGCCTGGCCCATACCCGTCGGAATGGAACAGATGTTTCTGAACGATACATGGAGAGGTGTAAGGCCACTAAGCTGCTGATTCTCAAGCCAGCTGATTCTATTCTTGATTCGTTGTTATTGTGCTAATACCTCACAGTTACTCATGAGTTTCGAGATCGCGTTCCTGAAAGGAGTCGCCCAGGATTGCTATGTCCGCTGGTATGTGGAGCCGAAGTTCTACCCGCATGCTGGTGCAACTCCCCACCTCAAGTCACGTCTGAATGAGGTGGTCGGGATACGGAAGAGCAACCCTCTCTATGTCGAAGCTTCTTGTGGAGGACCTTGGGGCAAATATGTAATCGGACTCCTTAAAGATCATCGACGCATTGACAGCATATACATCCAGAAGTATGGGTACCCAAATCGGGTTATGTGTGAGTGTTGCGAGAGGCGATACAAGACCTCTGACGGCATGACCACGAAAAGAGGACTGTGGCCCTTTTCTGAATGCTACTCGATCCCCGGATTCGCAAGAGGTACGTGTGGAAACTGCGTGTATTCCGTGCAAGCCGAGAAGTGTACCTGGCACGTCGATGATCCGGCGTTGAACTGGTTGAAAGCCAGTGAAGAGACGGCATCACTGCAACCCTTAGTGCGTGAAGAGACGTGCCAAGAGCTGTGCGTTCTCACAAGTGAAGACTTGGTGGACTTGACCAAAGAGCGGGCACTAGGGAAGGAACCCACGGGTCGCCGGGAGTAGGAGACTGTTGATCAGGAATGCTGAAGATATTAGGCGGAAACAAGAGAAATGGTGGCGATGGAGGAATACGTGATGCGGGAGAGATATGACTGATCCTGCGTTGCTTTCTTTGCGTATGCATTCATCACACATTAGCAGACGATATAAATCGGGATTGACGAACGAAATACATGCTACTTGCTTCATGATCATTGATATGCGTCCTATTCACCCTATGACATCCCCGAAATTAGCACAAGCTGTACGTCACCAATCCCAAACCCTTCATCTTGAAATCATCGCATGGGATACGCTGTTGCAGACTCAAGGAGATGATTCAATATTAAGTCTACATTGGAGTCGGCAACGGACACCGCATCCCATGCAACACCTGATCTTGAATCATCTTCTTGAGCCTGTAACCGCATATCCCATGCAAGCTCCTGATCAAACTAATCACTCATGACCACTCCCCTTCCCAAGCAAAGCTGCGGAGATCGTGGGCGATGACGATGTCTCTGAATTGATGGCCGCAATGCAGAGCCCATCCAAGGTAAAGATGGCCCGAATTCCCAAGCAGCCGCAAGCGTCAAAGAACCAGTTGTTAGACGGCAACAAATCCCGCATATAATCTATAGTTGCCCCGAATTCCCAAGCGGTCACAGGTCTAAAGGAAACAGCTCTTGGACGCCAACAGATTCCACATGTATCGATCATAGACATCGATACGGATGCGTCATGGAATCAGATACTCCTCAAGTTCCCCATATTTAGAACTTGGTGATGCATCTGACTCCAGGACGCATCCGCACCGATATCTATGATCGATACATGTGGAATCTGTTGGCGTCCAACGACTGCTTTCTTGAGCCCTGAGACCGCTTGGGAATCCGGGGCAACGGAAAACATGCGGGATCTGCTGCCGCCAAACGACTGGTTCTCTGACGCCCGAGACCACTTAGGAATTCAGGCCATCTTTGCCTTGGATGGCTCTGCATTGCGGCAATCGATTCAGAGATATCGTTATCACCCGCGATCTCCGTAGCGTTTTCTGAAGGCAAGCGCAAACGTATCAGCATCACTTAGCTACATCTTGTCTTGGTAAATTCAGCGGGAATAGGACATACATGTAACTCGTTGGCGAGCGGTACAGGAGCAGAGCGTCGTGCCGGCCGGCTGATCTTCAATTTCTCTCGTTCATGCCAGAGAATTAACTGCATAGAAGGTGGAGTACCAATGTCTGTAGACATAAATCAGTAAGTTCAGGCAATTGCGGTAAATTGATCAACATAGTTCATACTTACCACTTGAGGAAAATATCCAGGGGCTGGAGACTTTAGTCCGTAGAGTTGATTTGATTGAAAACGAAGTCCGTATTGATCATGAAAGCCGGAGTGATAATACATGAACATTACCCCTTTTTCTTTCTCGCGTCATCCTTCATACGTCATGCCCAATAACCTTCCAACCTGCCAAATGTTGCCGATGATCACCTCGCCCATCTCAATTGCGCACCTGTAAGTTGAGCTGTAAGTTGTAACTCATAACCAAGGCTAGGTGTGGCGTACTTACAGTCCCAGGTCTAAGAGATTCCTCGTCAGAACAAGACTAGTCAGCACAATTCGTGAGCTTTGGATGCTTGCAGCAGCCTGCGGATCCATTCAAGGTGATCAGCACAAGTTGCAGTGTTCTTGAATGCTTGCAGCAGCCTGCGGATCCATTTAAGAACACCACGCATCGTGCACCTTAGATGCTTGCAGCAGCCTGCGGATCCATCCTCGGCCCTTGAATGCTTGCAGTAGCCTGCGGATCCATTCAAGGTGATCACCACGAATCGTGGGCATGACTATCTCTGCTGTCCTTGGTGCCATTGGAGAATCTGCTCACAGTTCATAGCTCGGTGACCCTTTTTATGACAGACCCAGCAGCGTAATTCGCTCACCTTCGTCTTACCTTGCCTGTCAGTGTCATCGGGCTGACTGGGGCTCGAAACGCACCCTCTGGCGCTTCATAGGCACGGCTATTGCCTAGGGCAATAGCCGGCCCACTGGCGGCTGGGGTGGTTACCTAGGAGACCGGGTCGCGAATCCGGCTCTTCCATAGGATTTTCCATAGGGTGGTAACTTGGCAGGGTATCGGCACCGCGAATATGTCGAATCGAAGGTCCAGAATCCGGGAACGAACAGATCGTAGCATTCCCGTATTGATAGCGAAGTCAGAAGACTGAGAAGGGAGGGGGTATAGAAGTCCAATACGTAGTCGGACCGGAGGAAGTCAAGGGACGACTACGTTGGACCCGACACCAGGGTCGGTCCGAACGGACAACTACTAACCCAATTACCGGAACTGGGCAGTCATAAGCGCAATTACGAAGAAGCGGTGGATTGTAACGAATGAATGAATTGAATTGAAGGGCTGTCGCCCATGCCAGCTAACTACTAGGTCGCGAAGCGACCCGGGGAAGGCCTCCTTCTTATAGCCATATGCGAAGCCGTAAAATTGAAGCCAGCCAGGGTAACGATACTAGTTTCTGCCTCTCTCCTCCGTAGCTAGCAAGGCACCGGATATGGCCCGATCGTAGCGCTCCTAATTGACTGCCGTCAATCCAGCTGCTTCAGTCCTCCCCTAGTCGGATGGCGAGGAAGCGAGTCCATCTCGACTATAGTTAGCAGCAGGATGACGGGAGCAACCCGATCTCAATAAGGATAAATCAACGCAATAATAACAACCCGGAACGCAACGCAAACGATAACTAGTCCCTCTCAAAGCTCAACAATCCTCTCGCGATAATAATAATGTCCCTCCTCCCTATCCAGCTACTGCTTCACAACTCTTCCTTTCTCGTCGAGCTTCAGCATCGGCGTATCGTCACGTCGACCTCGTCGGGGTGGGCGGGGTGGTGCTACATCGTTGGCAGCCGTGACAGCCGCCGCGTTGGCCTCATAATGGGCCTAGCCACGCCATTCTGTCGGCATCATAGGTGCGAAGGTGCTGGCAGCGTCACGCCAAGTATCTCCAACCCATCGGATCGGGGTCGAAATCTGCCCCAAAGCCATCTGCCGCGCTCGATCCTCCGTATCCTCGTAATGCGGATACACCCTGGGAATTATATCCTCGTACCTACTCCCTTGTTCGTAATTCCGAACCATTTCATCTGGCACGACTCTCTTGTCGTGCTTCGGCTTACCAGTCTTCGTAAGACGTGGCGGCGGCATGGTAGAGCTGTGAGCTTTCGGGATAGTGGTTAAGTCAGACGCTGAAAGCTTCTTTGGTGCCTTTGGCGTCGTCGGGGTTCTAAAGGCGGACGCGGTCCGATCTCGGCGTCGCCGAGGCATTGCCTCAATGGTTGACTCCCGTGAATCAGCATGGCTATATGACGATGAACGATCCGCAGGGTGACGGGACCCGGATCGTTCCCTGGACGCGCTGGGAACCTGGGAGGCGACCGATCCCTTGCGGCTATGGGTCATACTTTGGCCGCGTGGTCCTTGCGACACCGACCTTTCTCGGGACATGCTATGGGTTGATCTTGGTTCTGAACTCATTCTGTCTTCCATAGCCTTGATAGCCGCCGGGGTCTTCCCGATCGTGCCTGACTTGTTAATAGGACGGAACTTGATGGTAACGGGGGGTCTACTCGGGGATGATGGGGTTTCTGCCTCCCATCCTGCGGGCGCCTTGATTCTTGGTCGACGACGTCTACTTAATGGTACGTCGCTTGAGTCCGCCGAAGCCTCTCGTATCCTCTCAAGTTGCTGATGCTCTGGCAACTGTTCTGGCTTTCGTGGTACCTTCAAAGTCACCATCATGGACTGCGGAGGCTTGACGACCGGCTTGCGTCCTTTCTTCCCCTTCGGCGTCCGCACCTTGGGCCGTGTCAGATCGTCCAGATGCCAGCTTAATGGTACCTTCCATCCGCTGGACTGCTCAATGATATCTATAAGCTGGTCCCACCTCCGAGCTCGTGCTTCCTGGGTCCTTTCGGTATACGTCTGGGCGGCAGTACGAGGCGTCCAGAATATGATATAGACGGCTTGGATTACTTGGTAGCCGCATGACCAGCCGTCGTCCTGCTCAATTAATCTTGATTCGAGCGCGTGGTTTGGGGGCAGGATTCTTTCGTCGACGCTGGTGATGTTGTTAATCCATAACCGATGCAAGTGCTCCATGGCCTTCTTGTGTGCCCGCGTAGCAGTTCGTCCTGGCATAGAGTCGAAGAAGTAGGCCTTGCGTGCCTTTATCGACACCACGATCAGATACCAGTGCGGAGTGTTGATCGTTCCGCGTATTGCCCCCATCACCAGCGTGGTGGCACCCTTCACGACTCCGTCTACAACCATCTCACTCATACTGGTTGTCGGGTTGGAGTATTCGATCAGGTGGCATCCGAACGATGGCTCGCGGGTTACCGTAGGTACTACTTCTGTGAACAGCTGCACACCCGCATCCAGTTCCATCGTAGAAAGCCAGTCGTGACATCGGGCCTTCATCAATACATTCACCAGCCCAGGCAAGACGTTTCTCTTCCATTGCGTGAGCCGTAGGCCAGAAGGGCAGACCCGATGATCACTCAAAAACTGGGCGTCACCTGGACCAACGGGGGCATCATAGAAGTCGGTGCCAGGGGGAAGGTCTTGGGGGCCAGTTTCTAACCCAAACTGGTGGAATGATTCCCGATCGTGATGCGCGTTCTCACCGTGAATGACTTCTAGGAGGTCATTGAAGTCATGGACCGTGGCGGGAGTGCTGGTCATCTGAAAGCGAGACATGATTGCAAGGACGCGGGTGCGGTCAGATCGGGGATAGATGAGGGTATGGGGACGGGGTGCGGCGACTAGGCTTGTGATGTTTGGGACTATGGATGGTGCAGTGCACGAGATGTCTTGTGCGGATGGTATGAAGACTCCGAAGAGGTAAGCAGAAGTTGGATTTTTGAAAAATTCAGAAAAACGAAAAACGGAAGCGGAAGTGTGGTTGCGGACGAAGAGAAGAGGAGAGAAGAAGGGACGGAGGAAGGTGGGTGGTCTGGTCGAAGAGATGGTATGAGTGGTGTGGCGGTTACAACCAGAGTCTGTCAGGGAAATCGCCCTAGCGCCTACCTGACCTCTCGCACCTGCCTTCTAGACCGGGAATTGACCGATCGTATGAATCTCTCTATGAATTAGAGTTTGGAAGTTGCCGAAATAGGAAATGTTTGGCGAACTCGCTTGGCGGTGGTGATTCACAGGTGGTTAGGTGGTTGCAAGAGAGGCTTGAAGGGAGAAGTGTAGGGGACTCTTCAGCGAGGAATATAGGTCCTACTTATACTTGAACGTGCCTTCCCTTCTGCGCCAGGATTGGTCCGATCCCTTTGGTGCCAGTAGTTCACTTTGAAGCTCTGGTTGTCATCGCTTTTTGGTGTGAGTTGTAGCGGACGGTGATGAGTGGTCGAGCAAGTTGGTGATTCGGCCGCTTGGTTGGAGTAGGGCCGCACCTGCCAGTCAGCCACTTACGTTGCCAGTAAGCCACTTACGCTACTACACCACACTTCACACGACGATCTGTTCCTCTCCTCTTCCTTCTTTCTTCGCACTTCGTCTTGACTTCACAATTCCGTACAATATCCTCCCCAGTCAAGTCGAACAGAAGAATTTCATCAAGTAAACACCTCATAACTACCGTTAAGATGTCGCAGGCACTCGTGCTCTATGAACCGATGGACGTAGACGTTGACATCGACGAAGAGATGCCACCTCCCACTGAAGCAGGCCCTCGTCATCGCTTCTCTCTCCGCAACATCCAGGACGTGAAGAGAGCGTGGCCACTGACGCCACCTATCCGGGAGATGTATTATTCGGAGCGATGGTCCTTGGTAAGCTGGTCTTGATCCGATCGTGTACTTGTGACGCTAATAAGGTGTCGCAGCTTATCCGATCTATGTCGATTGCCCTTGTCGGTGGCATTGGCCAGGATCGATATGTCCGGTGGATCCTAGAAAGAGGTTTCTTCGAAGTAGCTGCTGCTCGCAAGTCCGTTCGGCGCAGCGCCGGCATTTGGGGAGTCAAAGCCGCGAACTACCTATATGTCGAGGCATCAGAGGCAGGCCCATGGGGGCAGTATATCCGAGATATCCTTGACGACTACCGTCGAACCGACGGTATCTTTATCCAACGCTATGGTGCCATAAACGGGGTACCTTGCAAGTGTTGTGAGCGGCGGTATGCCCGTTCTGACGGTCTCGATCGCAAGAGAGGCCTATGGCCATTTCACGAGTGCATGTCACTCGAAGGGAACAATGGGGGAGCGTGCGGCAACTGCGTCTTCACCCTCCAGAGTACCAACTGTTCTTATCACGGGGACAACCCGATCGTGCGTCCCTTCCGTCCTGAGAACCTCCCCACTCCTCTAGTCTCCTCGATGAACGAAGTGACCGCCCCGAAGCTCTCGTATGGGGTCCTAGACCCGATGACTCTGGACATGATAGCCCGAGAGTATATCCGAGGCAGCCCGGTTGAAGGAGAAGGGGAACGGGCCAGAAAGGAGACCCCGTCTGAATGGCGATAGGTATAACGGCGCGGAAATGGGTAGGGACGGAGGGGGGGATCGAAATGAATGAAGAAGGAAATGGAAACATGACTTTATCGAAACAGCTTAGGACACGGGGCATGTCCCGATCGTGATCCTCTTATTGCGATGCTTTTAAACTCCGAGATGAAAGAAAGAAATAACAAGACTCTCCTCCCCGCTACATGATTTTCTGATTTTTAGTGAAATGAATATTCCAAGCACATCACTTGGAATGGGAAATCCTCGCCGTAAACTTGCCTCTCACCCTTGGTTGCGACCGCAGTCGCTACATGCTCCTCTCTCTCCTCAACATACATCGCCGTCACCAAAGCCTCTTTTATGGTTGCGAAGACCTCCCCAGCTGCCGGGTCTGTCCCGATCGCATCGTCACTGGTCTTGTCAGCATCATCGGGGAGGTCCTCACCACCTATTGGCAAGTCGCTTGCCCTTCCTTCAATCCATGCGTCGGGCTCGCCATCTGCGGGCCCCCAATACCCATCCTCATCCTTCACGAAAGCTCTCAATCTCTGTGCGGGTATAACACCCGCTATCTCCTTTCCATCTAACTCTTCAACCTTGTAACGCGCAGCGGATAGCGCTTCCTTGATCCTATAGGGCCCTGACCATCGATAAATGAGCTTCTTGTCGTTGCTCATGTCTCTGGCCAGCACGGTATCGTAAAGCAAGACTAGGGTCCTGGGTTGCAGAGGTCCATGTATCTTTCTGGCGTCGCGCCGATCGCGATATCGAGCCCTTTCTTTCCTCTTTTCGATGATCTTTTCCTTGGCATATTCCACGTCGACCTTGTGGTGGGCTAGTTGTCGAGCCCTCGCGGCCAGCATTTCTTCAGTGGTATTGACGGCCTCCCAGTTCATGAATCTCCAGGTTGGAACTGAGCTTTCAATGGCCAGCAAGGGGGACCTACCGTAGATTAATTGATATGAGCTGCAGCCGTAGTATCGAATAGCTGATCGGTCTGCCCACAACATCGAATCTAGGCGATCGGGCCAGTCCTTGCCTGTGCCGTCAGTAGCCTTCATGAGTCCCCTCTTGATAGGAACATGGCCACCTTCAACGAGCCCTTGAGCCTGGGGGTAATAGGCGGGTCCGTTGACCAGCTTGATTCCATGTCGAGTAGCTGCCAACTTGGTTTCCCCCGCGAACTCGGTGCCGTTGTCGATTTTCATTCTGATGGGGACCCCATGTCT